>BQNB010075775.1:0-31362 GCA_026074375.1 Tanacetum coccineum | reverse complement strand
CTTTCAACTCATCTCTTTCTTTAACAACTTTTTCTAGTTCCATATTAAGGTTGTTGATTTTTATTTCTCTGCACTTAAGCTCATAGTTTTGAAATTCATATTTTTCACCCCAAGCCAGTTCATTCTTTTCATGTCCAAGTATTCTAGATTCTAGAGACTCTAAGGCTAACTCATAACCCTGAATTTCTAGTCTGGCTCTGTTATGTTTTTCTCTTTCACTATCAAAGTTATTTTGAAGAGTTTTAAAAGATTCAAGACATTTTTAGAACAGTTTTGTACCTCATTATCTGAAGAACTTGATGAGCTTGAAGAGGAGATGGCCATCAAAGCATAATTGACTGGTTCTACCTCAAAATCATTGCTCCAGTCATATCCTCCTAGACCATTTTGAGCCACCAGTGCTTGTGATGAAGATTTATTTGTTGGTGTATTCCTCCTGCCATTATCACCATAAGACCTTTTCCCTTGGTTCCTTCATGAGTTGTATTCCCTAGCAAAATGCCCTTTTCTGTGACAGTTGTAGCACTCAGCTTTTGACTTGTCAAAGCTAACAGGTCATTTTTCTTTAAAATCTAAATTCCTTCCTGTCTTCTGAATGAATTTCTTCACCCTGACAGTCAACATAGCCACTTGCCATCTAAGATCCAATTCTTCCAAGTCATCTCCATCAATCTGCTACAAGTCCTCATTTTCATGTATAGGACTGGTTATCTGTTGTGCAAAGAAAGAGCACATTACTTCATCAGCACATGGAGTAGATGAAACCTGACTAGTTCCTCCAGTAGTACTAACCCTAAAATTTCCACTGCCAGTACTAACTTTATTAGTGCTGCTAGTATTCTCATAAGAAAGAAAAGCCAAGTTCTGAGAATTAGATGTGGAACTTGAAGACTTTTTCATCTCATATTCATAGACCCTAAGGTTGTTATAGAGATCATCAATATCAACCTTGTCTATATCTGGCTTATTTCTCATGATTAAGGCAATTTGACTCCAAGAAGGAGGAAGACTTCTTAGGAACTTTTGGTTGATGTCTTCCTTTGATACTGGAGTACCATGAACCTCCAATTGACTTATGAGTTTTTGGAACCTATTGATATGTGTTTAATTACACATACCATTTTCCACTATATACGGACTTAAATGACTAAAAACGTACCAAAAATACATTGTATTTGTATGTTTGTATTCGTATTGTGCAGGAACGGATATTCAAGAAAAGGACAAAAAGAAAGCCAAAAGCAAGCAATTCCAAGCACGGAGTAGAAAAGGGCAAAGTCAAAAGTCAGCAAAGCAAGAAAATACAACTTGAGGGGCCAAAACTGCCAAAACCTCAAGTTGTATTGCAAAAGAGAAAGACAAGGGTTAAAATTGCAAAGAAGGTAGAGATTGCATTTAAGTTATATAACTTAAGGGGACCATTTCTGCCTACTCCCCAAAAAGTCTTCTTTCCCGCCCCAAAAACCCAGTTACAACTGGTATGTCGCCCATACTTTCTTCCCTGCAAAACCACTTCTCTCCCTAGCCAAAATCATTTCATCCACCCTACATTTTCCCCCCAGCTGTATAAAAGTCCATGTTGGCAATCCCTCACCATTCCCAAAAACAATTTCGATGGCTAAGATTGTCTCCAAAGAAGCTCAATAGAAATCAAAGGCTGGGATTCGTTTCACAATTACCTCACACAACTAGCACACTCTTTTTGCTCTCTCCAAAGAAGCACAAGCTGCAAGTCCAAGAGATAAAGACTTCGGCTATAAATAGAGCCCTTTTGTAAGCCTTTGAGGCATGTTAGTTTTTAGCTTTTAATCTTAAAAATAATTTAGCTTATTTTCAGTTTGTTTCAAGTCATTTACAGCTTTTACTTTCATCTTTGTAACACTTTCAAGATTAATGCAAGTTTGAAGTTTTTAAAGTCAATATTACAATACCAGTGTTAAGTTTCTCAATCATATTGTTTTGTGTTCAAAAAGTTCTCATCACAGCTTACTCATAGGCTGTTTTCATTAAGTGAAAATAAAAAGTTAAGTAGTAAAGAGAAAATCACAAATATCACTCTCAAATATACCACAGCTTATGGTATGGATGATAAGCCAATTCTGGATGGGCTTATGGACTCTCACTAGCTTGTTTTATACAAGCTAGAGCTTGTAGATTCTCTGTTTGACCCTGTTTTGAGCAAGGGTGTTGTAAGTTTTTCTTTTCCTTATTGTTCTTATTTTCTGCAGAACTGTTTTAAGTGCTTATTTTGCTTATTCGCTAGTTGAAAAGTAGTTTGTATCACTTTCTTACTTAGCACTGTTAGTTTATTTAATAAAACTGTTAATTTTGAGTTAATACTGTTAGTTTACTTTTGAAACAGCACTAACTTAAAGCTACCAGTACTAACTCCAAGTTAGTACTGCTAGTTCATTTTCCTGGATTTCAAAGGTAACAGTACTAACTTACACTAACAGTATTAACTTACACTAGCAGTACTAACTTAAGTTAGTACTGTCAGTTAAAACTGTTAGTACTGTTTGTTCATTTTAGCTTATCAGCTTATTATTTCAGCTTGTTTAAGATTTCCTTAGCTTTTTAAAGTAGATTAAACCATTTTCCTTTGCTGTTTGCTTATTTAAGTTTCTTTTCCTTTTTAAAGATTTCTCAATAGTTTATCAGTTTGTAGTTTTTTTAGCTTATTTGTCATTTTAGTTTATTCTAGTTGCTTATTTCTTTTACTAAGTGCTTATTAGGGTCAGTTAATTATCTGTTTTAGTTTATTTGCTTATTTCTTGCTTCTTTGTGTTTTATAAGCCTAGCAGTACTAACTTAAGCTAACAGCACTAACTTTAGCCTAGCAGTACTAACTCAAAGTTAGTACTGGTAGTTAAAACTGTTAGTACTGTTGTTAGTACTGTTATGTTTATCTTGTTTAATTTAGCTTAATTGCTTTTTGCATTTGCTTATTTAGAGTTAGTTTAGCTTATTTAACTTGTCTTAAGTTTATTTGAGGGTAGTTAAAACTGTTAGTACTGTTGTTAGTACTGTTGTGTTTATCTTGTTTAATTTAGCTTAATTGCTTTTTTGTATTTGCTTATTTAGAATTTTAGTTTAGCTTATTTACACTTGTCCTTAAGTTTATTTGAGCTTTTTTGTGCCGTAGTATAAATAGTTTTAAGTGTTTTGCCATCCTCAGCCTTTTATCTTGTTCCCTTCTTATTTTCTTTGCTTATATTTATGTGCTTTTGCTTATTTTTATCAGTTTTAGTGCACAATCATTCCCTGTGACATTCAAACACAAATCATCAATCGTCTTGCGATTTTCCATTCTAGCCTCGTTGGGACATAACGACCCGGGGACACTCTATACTGCTTCCGGTTTCATTGCTCTCGCGTGGTTTCGTCCCTTGGTGTATTTATATCATATATAGATAGGTTTTAAGGGGTGAGTTTTTGCGAGTCACTGTCCATCACCAGTTGATATACAGCATTCAAATCATCTCTATCAAATATGGAAATCACTCTCATCAGAGTACTAAAGTATCTCTTTTGTCCATTGCTTCTAATCACCACATTTTGATTAATCTCCTCTAAGTGTTCAGCTTTATCAACCTGTGGTTTAGTTCCAAGACACTCAGTTTTCCATTCTTTGATAGGATACTTCCTGTCAAGTATTTCATAATCTACTTCTTTTTCCTCATCTGGAGCTATTGTTAAATGTAATCTCAGCTCATCATTCTCTTTCTCACTATCATCCTCAGAAGTGTTTTGTATGAATCTTCTTTTCCTTGACTTCATCTTTTTCCTAGTACCAAGTTTTCTCTTTCTGGTACTTTCTTCTTCTTTATTCTCCTCCTTGACTTCTTCTTTACTCTCCTCCTTGACCATTTCATTCTTAAAGGAATCAATTCCTTTTTCATTCATCTTTTTGATCAGTCTTTCATCTTCAGCAGACCCAATAGAAATGAAATCTTCATCTGACCTCTTTATCTTTTCATACAGAGCTTGTATTTCCTCAAACTTCTTGGTTTTCAATTCAGAATGCTTGAAGTTTCCTACATGCTTCAAGTAGGTCATCATTTGATTTCTCAGTTGATTCTTTGTAGGTGGTCTGTTCCTGATAGCTTCTGATCTTTGTTGAGCAAGGAATTTTCTTTGAGCAGCAATTGTGTCATGAAGGAATTTTGCTCTTTCTTCTATTGTAAATTGCTCTCTTTCTTCTTCTTGAAGCTTCTCAGCAAGAAGTCTATCAGCCTCAATTCTTGCCTTTATGTCATCATAATTTCTTATGAGAGCTTCATTGGTAGCTTTTTCTTCAGCTAATCTGTTTCTTTCTTCTTCACCTTCCCACTCTTCTTGTATTTTCCTAGCCATCTCTTCATCACTTGCAAGCTGTTTAAACTTCTTCTCAGCTTCAGGAATACCATCAGATTCACTTTCAGATTCATCCTCCTCTTCTATTTTCTTCTTTCCTTTGTCTTTTGGATCAATTTTTGGAAGAGGCTTTAATGTCAGAAGTGATCTTGTGGAAGTAGGCCTAGGTCTGTCAGTTTCTTCAATATCCTTCAACTCTACACCTTTCTCCTTCTCTCTTGAAACTGCTTTGGCTTGACTCATGTTGAGAAGAACCTTAGCTATTGTTTCATCATCTCCAAATATTGTAGAAGTAGGTGGTGGTTGAGTAGTTTGAGTAACACTTCCTTCTTTAGTATGATCATCAGTACCTTTCCTTTGCTCATCAGTACTTTCAATTTGCTCATCGGTACCTTCAATATGCCTGTCGGTACTAACTTTGGATCCGTCAGTACTAACTATTTGTCTGTCAGTACTAACTTTCTCCTTGTCAGTACTAAGTACATCTTCAGTACTAAGTACATTTTCATCAGTACCCTTCTCTTCACCCACTATATCTCTTGTCCTCCCCACATCTTGAGCATCCTCAGTTTCCATATGATCAAGTGTATCTTCAGGAATCTCATCAAATAAAGGATCTCTTTGGACTGAAGGTTCACCTTTAGCAAACTTCCTCCCCTGTTTGGATACAGACTCTTTGTGCACCCATTGTTTCTTTGAGGATCTTTTGCTTGCCAATCTGTGCTTCAAGGAGACACTTTGCATCCATGCTCTGTGGTGTTTGATGACAGGTTTAGCTTGCTTCTTGAGCTTTTTGATCTGAGCCTTCAAATGTTGTATTTCTTTGGCTTGATCTGAAACCTGTGCACATAAAGAGAGACAAAGATCATAGACACTTTGGAGTGTCATTTCACCCTCATTCCCTGAAAGGGATTTATCACTGGATGAATGACCTCCAAGATTCCCACCAGAACTTTCTGGAATAGAATCAGGAATGATAGTAGAAGGTTGAAGGGTTCTAAGGGGCACTGGGTTAGTCTGTGGCTCAATAGTACTTCACTAGTGGAGCAGGAGATGATTCAGTCAGTGGCTCAAAAGTACTTTACTAGTGTAGCAGGAGAGGTGTAGGTGTGCTTCAAGATGGTCTTTCTGAAGGACACCCTCATCCACACACACACACACTACCAACATTGGAAGCAAATAAAGCGTGACTGTCCCTGAGAAACGTTTACACCTTTTTAACCAATAATGAAAAACCTTACTTTGTTAAAGCATTACAGGAAAATGATTCTAAAGGTACATGTACATTAGCTAGTTGTTATCTGCAAAGAATCAGATGGAAATAAAAGTGGGTACATGACAAACTTCTTTTTAGCATCTAAATGTCCTAAAGCATACCATCAAAAATTATTAGAAAAATTAATACGCTGAATAGATGTTAAAAACTAAATGACAGCAGTGGCCATATTAGAAGGATTTGATCTAGAGTGTGACAGTTTTACAAACTAAGACAATGATTCATTGTATGAAAATAAAAACCTCCCTTGGGGTGAAACAAAGCTTTGTTAAATGTTAACACTGTTAAATCCCCTTCAACCGCTAGCACTGTTAAGCATCAAACTATAGCTTCATTGGGTAATGAAGTCTATCCCATTAGAGGCATCATCAAAAGAAGAACACCTTCTTAATTGATAGCCTCAAATGAACCAAGACACAGGACTTGCACAAGCTACTTTGTCGCGTAATTGTGCCTACACATTGTTCAGATTTATTTAGACTTAGCAACGACCCAACAAACTGTTCAATCAAATGTTGTAAAAACATCTGGACTTACAGTGATAGGCATGAGACATAAAACTGGAACTTACGCGACAAAAAATCAATTGCATCTCGTGAAACTACTCGACTTCCCTTCAATAGAGACTTCCTACACACATTACGCGAGCTTATTATGGCTTCAGGACATGAATCAAGAACAACCATTGTAGTCGAAAGTGTGATCGTCGTTAAGAGAGATATTAGGGCTTGTATATATGAGAGTATTGGAGAGAGATTGCATAAGGAACTGTGCAATTGAGATGGGTTTATATAGGTTTAGGAGACCTAATTTTAAGGAAACCATTTCAATTTACACTTTGTACCCTTGGCGGTATTTTTCTTCAACGTCTCTATAGCGGTACAAACTTTGCCCAGCGGTACTAACTTTGCACTATTAGTACTAACTTCGTCCAATCAAAGAATGAACAATGTAGGTAACAAGAGTGCTTCAGTACCATCAATAACTCGTCTTAATGACTCTCTAAATCCTATCAAACCTCTGGAAATGCAACACATAATGGAGACATTCTCAACAAGTTTTCACGCATACTTAACACCTTTCATACAAACTATAACAACACATCAATTTCCTCCCATTAACCAGTGCGTTAGGATTTGATCATCCAATAGAAACAACCAGAGAACTGGGGGGTAGAACAAGGATGGAAACCAGGGGCGGTGGTGTTGGCGATAGTTTGTTGGTTTATATACAGTGGGCGTATAGATCTGTGAGGACAGTAGGCGTGCCTTTTCTGGGCTTTGTAGGAGTTGTGTCTCACAAGCTAAGCGATGGTCATCTCCTGAGAGACACACTTGGGCTCGACTTCCAAAAAGACAAAACAGGACGCCTTCTGCGATATTAAGACCAATTATAATCTGTGTGCGCTCTCGAGAAACTTCAGCGAAGTAGGTCATGAATTACTAGTCTGTTCATGCAACGCTCATATAACGGATCGACACTACCAACGAGATAGCTCTTTCTAAAGTAGCGAGAGATAAACTTCTATGTGGACAAATCTGCACATCAAAATGAAAGAGATTAGATTCTCTTAATGGGACCCAACCCGAATTGGCCCTTGAGTCTACCAACTGGATCTTTGAAAGTGTCATTATTTCCTAAGACTGGATCCACCATTGTAATTTGGATACATTGTGCCATTGTATCTTTTTGTACTCTCCAATACAACCTCTGGGCTTAACAGCAGTTTCTCATTATCCCCCAACAGTACTAACAACATTACTTAGCAGTATAACCTTTGGTTACTTCGAAATTTTTTTACTAAGTATGGTTGATCCTTTTAAAAGCTTAAGAATGCTAGCATGAGTGTTGTGAAAAACATTTTCTGTTCTAACTCTAATCCACCATGGGCGTAACATTTATTAAGCGATTCCCAATGGCAGTACTCGTTAGTACTGTCTGTCATTAAAACTTTGCGCTAGCATACAAACAATTGTAGTACGCTTGCTCTAGCATACTAACTGTGAATTTTACCAGTTCTAGTTAGTACACAGCTAAAGGAACAAATTGGTTTTTTTTTATTCACTCAATTGCACGTTGTCCCAAGTCTTCCCTTACTCCCTTTGACTAGATTTTTTGTTCCATCATGTTTAATTCGCTCTTCTGCCATTCTCCTTCCATGGAAAATCACAATCTCTGATCACGAAATATAATTAAGACTTCCACATACAAAACATGCTCTTACAGTAAACCCATACCCCAACTCTTTCTTATCAACTTTAGGTTTTTGACTATGTGTGAACTGATTCTTAACAGTTTCCCTAGGAGTTTTTACTTGCTGGTTAGCAAAACTAGGTGTTTCTTGTTTCTGTCTTCGTTGGCGTATAGACACATGCTCATCATCACATCTGATTTCATACTCCTCATGATAGGAGCATCCAAAGACCAGACCTTCAGGTGACATTCGTATGTAGCGGCCATTGGCTCTCGCCTCTATCGAATTTTGAACATTTTAACTTAATTCAAATGGATAGTAAAACGAACCATTCCATGCCCAAGCCTCCTTCGAGGTATACACAATGGATTTTTCAAAGTCTACTTCATTTTCGGTGATTAAATTACAAAAACTATAATTTTCATTTCACCGTATTAACAACTAAAATATTTCATTCCATAACTCAGCATTTTGATACTAACATACTTCAACTCCACACCTCTACACCACCACTCACCATTTGCTTACCCCCCACTGAACCAAATCCTCATACAGTGCGCGGGGAGGGGGGTGGGGGGGGGGTGGGGGGGGGGGGGGGGGGGTGTTAATGTATAGTGTATTAACCATGTTTGAGGAGCTCGATCACTTTAAACTCATCCGTAAAATCCAAACACCCAAGATACACATCTTTGTCCAACCTAGGCACCAAACGACCCTAACCACCTCCCACATGATAGAAATCTCCCGCGGCCTGCGCCATCCATCCCCTAAGCGGCCCGTTGTAGGTCCCTCGTGACCCTAACATCTAAAAACCAAACTCTTATATTAAATAACGTACTCCCTGTATAATAACACCCCGTGCGCAACACAACCCACCCCCCCCCACTTCTTACCAACAGCCCTGATTAGATCATATCCAATTAGACTTCCATGACAACAGGTTCAATCCAAATAGCCATTAGTTTACAACCCTAAAGTTATATACCATAAGTATCCCAATCCCATATGTGTTATGGTATACATCATCACTAGGTGTGAGTCTGTTTGGACCATATGTAAATATGATGAGATACACTACTTCACCAGTTAAGTCCAGCGGCCCCGTCTCACTTACCCTGTCATGGGTTGGGTTAGACAACATGCAATCCTTCAGCTGTAACAAACCTATCATTCAAAGGTTGATTTTTACTAACACACTCACTTAATTCATAAAAACCCTCACCAACTCTTCAATTATATCCAAGCTCAAAATACCATCAAAACTGAGTCCCCATACCCCAAGCCAAACATATCATTACACTCATTTGGGTAATTTAGCAGTTTACTAAGCTTCTTAAAAAGTCTTATGCCATTTTTCACTTTAGCCTTTAAATCTTCTTTTCTTTGAGCTTCTGCTAGCAATTTCTTATGGTATTTTAAAACATCTGTTTTTATCATCTAAATCTATCTCATAAATTTATCTTTTGCTCATACCAAAGTTGTTCCTTTTTATTAGCAACTAACTATGCTTCAACTTCTATAAGACCTGATATCGCCCTTTATTTCTACTGCTTAGAGCATCACTAATTGTCTCTCATCCTGATCATCATACAGTTTTTTAAGATTAGCATAAGACTCTTTACACTTATTTGAACAGGAAATTACCTCTGTGTCTGAGTCTGAGCTATTGCAAGCCATCAAAGCATAGTCTTCATCTTCTTCTGAATGATTTGTCTAATCTACACCTTCTCATCAATGTCACCAAGCTAAGAGTTCCTCCTTCCTTTCCAGTTCTGTCCATCTTTGTTCCTGAATTCCCATCAATCCCTCCTTCTGTGTCTTGATTTCCCTTATCTACACTCTCTAGCAAAATGCCCTGTCCTTGTGGCAATTGTTGCACTCACCTTTGGTTTATCAAAGCCAACTGGTTCATTTCTTGCATCAATTATAGCTTTCTACCAGTACTTCTTGTAAAACTTTTTCCATCTCATTAAATCATGGCCACTTGCCACTTCAGTCCATTCTTCGAGGTCATATTCCATCATTCTTTCTAAGTCCTCATGATCCATTGGGGGCAACTTGGATTGATACAAGTAATCAGTAAAGAGATGTTTTGTTCATGCTGTGAGTTTTGACCAGAAGAATTGGTAACAAAATAAGTTTGGTACTAACTTCATTAGATAACTAGCGAGGAGGTTCTTAGAGACAAATGCTACATTTGCGGTTAGAGATGATGCAGTAGAGCCTTTACATCACTTCTCAAAGACTCCTTAGATTATTGTACAACATAAAGCTTAGACTGTCCACTCCTGTTGGTCCTTACATTATTTAAGAAACATTGACAGATGCAGACGGTAGATATCTTAGGATTTTTGATTGCATCCTCTACTGGATACACCTGCTCCATCGAATTTCTAAACTGACTCAGAACGACTTTGGAAATCTCATCATGACCCTTATGTGAAGCCCTTCATGTTGGATACAGAGAATCCTTCCAACTGTTGCTTCAAGATATACTCATCATCTTCTTGATTCGTCATTACCACCAATCTAGATTTGATGGTATCCCACACTCCTTTGCTATCAGTCGTCCATATGGAATTTAGCAATGATCTTCTGGTAGGCCATATTCAAGGTGGTTCCTTTGCTTTTTCTCGTCTCTTCTCTGGCTACAATTCTTCTTTATTCTAGAAGCTAAGAACCTTAATTTGTCCTTTGCCCTGTATTGATTGATACAGACCATTCCCATTTGTATAACCTCCCCATTGAAAATATCTGTATGGGCCAAATTTGTTCCATCTTCATACCCATATATCATAATCTCCTTTTTTGAGATAGGCAGCTATGCTTGATACTGCTATGAGGAGTATGATTGTGTTGGGTTTGTGGTGATGATGGTGGAGGTGGTGGTTGGTGGTGGAATTTCTATCTGTGATCCAGACATGTTTTATTTGAAGGATGAAGGTTTATAACTAGGATATGTGATTTGTATCTCTTATTCAAGTTTATCACAGGCTCTGATACCTGACATGTGAGTCCCTTAGTGAATAGATCCTGCAGCCTATAAGATGATAGCCCAAGATGTATAAATACAGTTGACTATGTAGAAACCTGATTATGAAGTATAAATGTTAATGCGGAATCTTAACACAAGACTAATGAAAAATCAATGAAGAAACTAAATAAATTTCTATAATCTGCCTTGAATGGTACAGAATAACTAACTATGAGGTTATATGATCTTTGCAATAAATATCCTTGAGTCGAGTGTCTAACTATGCCAAGCGGGATCAATTTATAGACCAAGGATACAACCCTAACGGCTCTAACAAAACGCGTACATATCTTCCTAAAATAGCTCATACATACTCTCTTAAACCGTACTAACTATATCTACTATCGGTACTAACTAAACTTTCATTTTACTTACCATTTTGTACTGTCAGTACTACTATGAACTACATCAGTACTAACTATTAGTACTGTCTGAACTAAGTAGGAAAACGTTAAAATCCCAACACTCAATCTTGATGTTCTGATTCTCCAATTCTATCCTCCTTGACCAGCCTCAAGTATGGGGATCTATTCAGGCGTCAAGACATCTTGTTAACACAATAAGCGCTTCGTGCTGGCAACCCATGCATATCCAAAATAAATACTTAGATTAATGATACGTTTTTGTGCTGTGAGGAGGCTCGCCTCTTCCATTCTCGTGTTTTGTGTTTTTTTGTTGTATGTCTAGGATTGCCCGGATTTTGATGCCTCTCGTGCTCGCGGTTTTTGTCCTTCGATCACTCGAGCTTCACATCCTCAGCTTCTTTTGGGAATCCAATATCCTAATCTTATCGACTTACGTTTATCTTTAAGCATACTTAATAAACGGCTTAGGATTGACGTAGGTACCCATTAAAACATTAAGGACAATGTTTCGTTCTAGTATGGGGGGGGGATCTTCGATTTGATTGTACCTGCAACCGTTGTTTTCACGTAATCCCATTTTTACCACCAAAATACCAAAAAATTAAAAAATTGAAAATTTTCAAAAAGAAAATAAGTGTTTTGTCACAATTTTGACTTTCCTGCTGGGTAGAATAAGAATAAATTTTGACTCGATCGAGCGTGTTAAGCTCTAGCTTGTTCCTTAACTTTTAGTCTAAGCATTCGCGGACCTTCGCGAAGAACGAAAAATGATAGAGTTCTGTATGAGTTGTATGCTAAACAAGGATTATTTGGAAATCTTAAGAACTCATGTATGTAATTTGTGAATTTTTCTCCCATAAGCTCCTAACCGGACTAATAATATGTGCTATTTTTAGAAATTAAACTTAAATTAACAATGTTAGCCATAATTATATTAAGTCAAACAAGAATGTTATCGGTCTTAGAAAGTCAAACTAGGTCTTGTATTGTAATAGGCTAGTCGGGTTCAACGGGCTTGGTTTGTAATCGAATATTGTCCGTGTTTCGGGCTCAAAGCCCAAGATATGCCAAGCCCGGCCCATGTAGAAAGCCCATACGCCTACTACTTGGCATTGGTATAGAAGGAAACCCTCTCCACACATGAGATGGTGGTTGTTTTTTCGTTTGGCATAGTTTATTGTATTGTAAAACTCCCATCCTACTCATTTCAATCTTTAATCTAATCTTCTATCTTTTCCTTCTCTCTTTTCTCTTTTCTATTTTGCTTATTGTATGGCATGTACTATTGTTTGCATAGCTTATTATCTGATAACATTTGTACACTCGCCCGGGTGACAAATATTTTTTTTACTTTCGTCAGAGTTTTTAAAAGGTGGATTTGTCTTCAATTTGAAAACAGTTCTACGGTTTTTTCTTTGTCGTTTACGTAGTGGTATCATTTCATTTCAAACTAAAAACTGTTTTCAAAGTAAAACTCTTTCCTTGTCATTTAGGAGAAACAACTTGCCGTTTATGAATACATTTTTTCTTTGTCTTTTACAAATCAAAAATTTTTAAAACTACAAAATAGTCCTCTTCATTTCATATTGGTTTGGAAGCTCATTTGTGTTTTCGGTTTTTGGCACGATATAAGAATAAACGCGTCTGAAACAAAGAGAACATATACGTGCACACAAGGTGTTTGATATAATGCCTCAACCGAACTAGTCACGTGTCTTCAAGGAAGAGCCGAACGAGCTACAATAACAAAGAACCGAACGAGTACCCTGCCACTACAATCGAACGAGTAAAAAAATTCAAAGACCACCGATCGAGCTCTCAACCTTTGTCAACCAAACGAGTTAGAAACTTCTTGAACCGAACGAGTGGAACACGACTAGAACCGAACGAGTAACAATCTAAAGGATCGAACGGATTTTTTTTGATGTGAACCGAACGAGTCTTTCTAGTTGGGCCGAACTAGTCAACGGTCTAGTATTTGTCTTACAAGAGCCGAACGAGTGAAACTATAAAAGAAACCGAACAAAATTTACACATTTTAACAAATTTTCGGATTTCGGTTTCGAGTGACGGTGCTCGACGGGACATAAGACATACACCATCGTGCTCGTGTCATCATTTCGATCGACGTGGTATATTTGAATGTTACCGACGATAATCGTATCATCCCGTACAATTAAACGTTGACTCGTTGCATTGTTAGAAATTTAAAATCAAAACGAAAATGTGTTCGGAGGGAAACATTTTTGATTATTAATTAAAAGTGGAAATTTGCAATTTCAGTCCCTGGACTTTAAGGTTGTTTCACCACTCATCCTTAGTTAGCCCTTTAACCCTCCTTGTTGAAATAGAATTACATTGTTAGTCCTTACCTACTTCAATTTCAAAAAAGCCCCCCCCCCCCCCCACAAAAAAAAAAATATTTTTTTGTTTTATTTTTTATTTTGTGTCACCTCAAAAGTGAATCAAAATTGCACCATTTGTCCTTAATTCTGAGTTTTATCAACCGTTAATCATTCAAGCTCAAAACTCTTGTCACCGTTCATCTTTTGTAATCTCAGCCAATCGTTAGACGAACGTCTCAAAAACGTTCAACTTCAACAACGATTTCACCGAAAATAATTTTTTTTTAACGTTTTTATTTTTGTTTTTTTCTTCTTGATTTTGTAAAATCCCGCAAAGATACAATATTCTAATCTCGTTTTTAATCGAAGATTTGTAAAGATACCAGAACGTTAAATGGATATATTCCACCAACAATAATCACTTTTACCTACTTAAGATCCGATATCCTTCACAAACATCCAATGCCAAATACCAATACCAACATGCAACCTCAAACATCAAGTGTTCTTCAAAATGACACAGCTTCTTTGTGTTCGACTTCTAAAGTTCAAGAGAAGACACAAATTTCCAAGAACTAAATGCATGAAGAAAACTCCTCGAGCAATTTTAGTCACAACTCAAGTTTCTCAAAAAACTTACAAATTTAGGTAACATGCCTATCTTCAAGAGAACATTCTCTCAAGACTTGGATTTACTAGAAAATCATCTTACCAAAGAAATAAGTTCTCAGACTGATTGCAAGACTACTTTGACAAAACTCAGAACAATGTTTGAAAATGCTTTCAGTTCAGAAATCAAAGCGCATCATTTTACGATGCAATGATCTTTAACATGGATTCCCTCGGGAAATACATGCTTGAGTTAATTCTTCATCAACAACGAACTCCACAATTGTTGAAACAAAAGAAGTTGATGCAAATACAAGAAGATCATTCAAATCCAATTCCAGCATTGAATGTTGATTCATTAAAAGTTGATTTAGTTGTCATACAAAACTGTTCTTCTGAGAAAGAAGACAGCAATTCAGAGACTGCATCCAATCCAATTATAAAGGATTGCATCTTGAATTCAGAAACAAAGATGAGCAAGCCAATCAAATACAAGATGTCAAAAGCAAAAGAAAGATGCATGGCATATTTTCGATCTCTTCATTCACACCTTCAAGTTCTTTCAAAAGGAGACTTAAAAGGCACTCGCATCGAACATGGATTCAAACGTGCATTCATGTCACTCTTTGGTCAAGATGCTGATACTTTCACAAGTACAATGCTCCTAAACGTAGATCAACTACAAAAGCAACTTGACAAAGATGAATTTCAAGAAGATGGATCCATGGCAGCCTTTTGGGTGGTAAACAATCAGTTTCAGAAGTTCATCGATTCAAAGTTTACATTGGATTATGACAGTCAAATGACAGACACGTACTTTGTTGAATACACTGGAATCGAGGTTCAACACTTCAGAGATACACTACTCCAACACCTGGGTAATGTTAAGAAGTCCGTTGCTGAAAGAACACGTCATCAAAGACAGTATGAAAGAAGGGTGAATAAAAGACAGATGCAGACGCAAGAGAGTAAGATTGATACGGGTAAAGCATTAAGCTGATTTGGTTTCGACACAAAAGCATTTAGTACATACTCAACAGTGCAAGATGACAGCAGCGGTCAGGGAATTGATACATAATCTTATGAATGCAGATATCAGACCTATTTATGACGAAGAGCCAATGGCTGAGGTACAATTGACTGCTGAATGCAATATCTTTGCTATAACAACAACATACTGAGCAACGCCTGAAATCAATGTATAAGTAGGTTTTACCATTATCCTGAAAACATGTCAAAGTTAAAAGATCATATGCAGTGATTCATCACCTGATAACCAGACAACTGAATACTCAAAACAATCACTCGAGTCTGAGAAATATTTTTCTCAAAAAGACCGTTGCCCAATTTCAAAAAGAATTTTCAAGAATGGAAGCACATTTCATTGCTCTCCGAACTTAAAATCAAAATCAATCTTTAAAATCAGGCAACATGGATAAATTTTTAAAGGAAACAAGTATATAGCCAAGATTGAAAGTAAATTGATGTACTTGAAACAATGAACGATCGAATTAGAACATATGTGTGGCTATATTCGTAAGGAAATGAACTTTGAAACAGCAGAGTTACAAATAATTGTATGATCTATTAAAATCACAAGAACTAAGACTACAGAACAGACAACTCTTTGCTGCTATAATGCTGAATTAAAGCTCAGATTCAGAAAAGGTCCTTAGTCAATGAGCTGCTTTAAAAAATGACTAATGAGTTAAAAGGAAATAATGTAGATACTACGTTTGATAGAACATCATCTTGGGGAAAAACCGGTATTACCATCACTAAGAAACCATAAGTTTTAGAGCAACCGAATTGCGTTTAAATCTAAAAGGGCTCAAATGTCAAAACCAACGTTTTACTCCCAAGTTGATATGAATACAGAATTATCTCAAAACCATCAGTCAACATTATTTACCTAAGAAAAACAAATCCGCCTGCGCAAAAACTTATCAGGTGATTGCATCTAGCTCACAGAAAGTGCTACATAACATGCCAAGATTTAGTTCAAATGACATTGGTTTCATAATTACTATCTAGATGAAGCTAAAAAAAAGATACAAGAAAGAGATAGGAACTCAGCAACTAGTGTGCCTACTTCTGCGAGAATTCAAACCACTACTGATGATAGCAAACCAAAACCTAGGAGTCCACAATACGAACATCTAGGAGTTTGCCTGTATCAAGATTAGTTCGCGATACGATAACGGTTGTGCCGAAAAGCAGATCACTCTAAGAGTTCAAGTTCATTTTCAATTCCAAAAACTTTGTTTGTTTCTACATGTCATAAGATTAGTCAATTAATAGCAAAACATGAAGCATGTATAACAAAACAACTGAAGGAATAATTCACAGCTAAGACTCAATACCAATAAGACCCGGCAACAGTAACAACCCGTAGATCAAAAGAGTCATACTCAGAAACCTGGTAGGCAGATCCTTACAGGACATAGGTTTTCTCCTAATAAGACTTCTGATGTGTATGAGACAACATCTCCTAGATCTGATCTTAGGTGGAAACCAACGGGTAGAATTTTCAAATCTGTTGGCCTTAGGTGATTCCTACAATAAGATGTTAGTACGCCTCTTTGCACAAGCAAGGTTGACATTGTAAAATCCACACATGGTTTCATTGTAGATATCCCTAATATTCATGAATGCAAACAAACTCTGGATGTAAGTGCAGGTACAACAATCAATGTTTAGAAGGAACAAAGTCTTGATTTAAGTGTAGGTACCTTATGTAATGTCAACAAGGAAAATCTCAGAGTACGGCTGCTGAAAAAGCTGATATCTCAGAAACCATTGTCAAAGTGGATTCATAGATGATGATACAGAAAAATGACGTTTGAACACGTCAGTTCAAGCCTCGAACCTCAATGTAAAATGATGTCAGAACACATCAGTTCAAGCCTCGAACCTCAATGTAAAATGACGTTTGATCACAACAGATCAAGCCTCGAACCTCAATGTAAAATGATGTTTGATCACAACAGATCAAGCCTCGAACCTCAATGTAAAATGACGTTTGAACACATCAGTTCAAACCTCAAACCTCAATGTAAAATGATGTTTAATCACAACAGATCAAGCCTCGAGCCTCAATGTAAAATGACGTTTGAACAAAACGGTTCAAGCCTCGCACCATAGTGTCAACAGAATTTCATCAAGCAGCTGAGACAGTAACAACGTCAAATGAGCTAGATTTGCTATTCGGTCCTTTGTTCGACGAATATTTCAATGGAGAAAATCAAGTTGTTTTAAAGTCTTCCGCTGTCACTACTACTGATGCATCAAATAAACGTCAACAACAACCTGATTCAACTTCATCCACTTCAACTCTAGCTACAACTGTCACTGCTAATGGAAACTTCGATTTGTATATATTTTTATTATCTCTTTATTTTTTGATTTATAAAAAAATTGAAAAAGAAAATACAAAAATATAAAACCTAGAAAAACAAAATATAAAATCAGAAAATTTTCAAAAATACCAAAAAGAATCTTCTCGACATGTCTCTTGGAATCGATAACATTTACGTACCTAGAAATGTTGATTAACATCGACACGGGCGTGTAAATGAAGTTCGAGCGAGAGTTTCAAATGCTTTCAAAACATGTCATTTCTAAATTTTTCTCAAGTTCGAAACAGGAGTGTCTAATGCTTTTAAAACCATGTCATTTCTAATTTTTCTACATGACTTATGTACATTTCAGTGCATAACTCGAGTCTCGATTGTCTCAGGGAACGTGTACGCCTCAGGTGCGCTACTCTAAAATAGAAAAAAAAAAAAGAGAAGTCTTCTATCATGTTTTTAAATCGTTGAACATAATTGTTCAAACGAACTTTCAATGTCAAAATTGTCTACAATATAATTTGTGGTATTTTTCCATAAAAAGTAGTATTTGTTAAAATTGTGTGTTCAACACTCCCTTCCTCGAATAATTTTCTGAGGGGGAGCTTTTTAAAACAAAGCCTTTAAATGTGTTAGATACATCACATAAATGTCAATTTTATGTATCCAAACACATTTTGTGAAATTAAAGGCATCTCGCTCCGTCTTCAACATTTTGTGGTGTCATATCAATTTTTCATTCCAATGTCAAGTTTTAATAAATATTGGTATCCCACATATACTATGTAGCAAGGGGGAGCAATCGGAATCTGAAATTTCATGCAATTTCATGGTATAATTTTTCCACCTATGGAATTTCATGTCAAATTTATATAATTGGTACTTTCAATACTAAGTGCTTTATTATTTAAAATAAGGGGGAGGAAAAAGTGAATAAAATATGTTATAGACGATGTGATCCTTTAATACTCTAAGTGCAACTCTTTCCTTCATGTGCTAAATAAATTGAATCTCGGAGCACAGTGTGTAGGGGGAGATTTGAAAATAACAATGTCAGACAATTAGTTGTATGGTTCTCGATCTTTATACCCAACAAACCATATTAATTTCTGATGATTCTGAAGTATAAGGTGTGGTTAGGTTACCGGTATAAGTTACCTACGATCCAACCAGAACCGGAGGGATCTACCCAAGGACACTCCATAGTTAGAAATAGCAGTCCTTAGGTATGATTGGAGAAGAATGTGTATAAGGGAAAAATGCCGACTAAGAATTGCTAGCATGGAACAATCACAACAAGGTGTTAGTAATGACGTCTTGGTAAGCATTGAAAGGGTTGAAGAATTAAAAAGAAATGTATGGATAAAGGGTGAAAAGAAAGAGCCCTCCTTTACACCTAGGCAGAAACCGGGTCAATACATAATTATAAATCACAAAGATGATTGTTGATATTGAAGACGACATCATGGACCCAGTGATGCAATGCACAACCCTTCCCAGCCATTCGAGTTTCTCTCAAAAGAAACTTGTCTCATTTGTCACGGAGATACATACGTTATCTATTGACATCTCACTCCGAGATTGTTGATATTGAATAGGTGGCAGTCTGCTCCAGCCTCCGATTACTAAAACCAAAAGTGCACAAATCGAGTCTAGAGCCAAAAAGAGATCAAAGTTTAAATCTCATTAGGACACAATGTCAAAATACACTTGTTGAACACCATAAAGTTCACAAGTTGTAACAAAGAGTCCTACGCATTATCCTTGAGATCTTGCCAGAACATCTGAGTGATACTTAAATATTCACAGTGAAGATGGAAATCCTGCTTGAGCCAACATCAAACAAGCTCTTGGTAGGTGACTTGCAAGATTCTATATGAATCAAGCTTGTGATAACTGGATATCAATTTTGGTCCAGTAAATGAATTGATGACTTAATCAGAAAGATAGTAACTATCTGATTCACTCTTACCGTGTTGTCTGCTTTGAGACGTTCCGGTAATGAGAACTAGCAAGCATGGTGAATCTAATACATCTGTGTTAGAAGATCCTACGCTTTGAGCTGGAAACCCTGTCAAGGAGATTCTTTGAATCTACATGATCACGGGTATAGTATTTATAATATAAAATGGGAATGCAACCGAACTAAAGATGAATGACAAAGCCAATTCATCTTTTATTGCTAATGTTTTATTTCAGGATAAGGACAGGTGTTTGCAGCCTCTTCCAGCGAAGTCGGTTTCATAAAACCACATGCTCTTACTAAGCTTTCAAAGTTAGCAGTCAACGTCCAAGATAGTTGATTCTAATCTTCCCCACCATAAAATGAGCCTCAAATTAAACAATGAATCATCAATTGGGGAAGATGTTAGACTCTATAACATATGTCAAACAAGAATGTATCAAGTATGAGGCCTGTTGGTCAAGAGCACAAGTAGATCAGGAAGTCAGTCAGATGATTCAAAGTCAAGGAGATGATGCAAGATAACGATCTCAAGAACTCAAAGTCAAAAAGATAAAGGCTCAAAATCAAGATCACAAAGCATGAATGAACAAAGCCATTACAAACAAGACAAGACCATAACAAGGCAAAGCATAAACGTTAAACGTCATATCTTCAATGTCATCGGTGATACAGAGAAGTTTGAAGAAAGAGACCTCAACATTGGGGGAGATTGTTAGCCTTAATTATATTAAGTCAAACAAGAATGTTATCGGTCTTAGAAAGTCAAACTAGGTCTTGTATTGTAATAGGCTAGTCGGGTTCAACGGGCTTGGATTGTAATCTAATATTGTCCGTGTTTCGGGCTCAAAGCCCAAGTTAAACCAAGCCCGGCCCGTTTAGAAAGCCCAAGTGCCAAGCTAGCTAGGCATGGGTATAAATACCCCTTCACCACACTTGGTGAAGGGTGTTGGTTAGATTTTCATTTCATTTTGTAATCCTCCACTCTCTCTCTAATCTAATATTCCATCTTTCTCTCTCTACTTTCTCTCTCTAAGATTTCTTCTCATTTTCTAGCATCTTGGTATAATTAGTGTTGTGTATTGGATTAAACTAGTGGGATAACAGTGTATAAAATTACATATCAACAAACACGGTTAACGACCAAGCAAAGTTTCAAGTTGACGAGCCTTCAAAGAAAGACTCTACTAAGATACCGTTGGTTACATCATCCACTGATAACAACATTCCAAAGCAATGAATGTGATAAAGAAACAGATTTATAATAAAACCACAAATATAGAATATGTAATTTTATTTAATTAAATCTTGAAGCTAGAGTCAATTTATATTTCTGAACGCGAGATTAATATATACAAGATATATACAGATTGTATATCTTCTTTACTATAGGGAGTTTACAACACAAGATGTAAATGGTATTATGTACTTTTCCTGTTACACTTATTCATTACCAATGCCTTTGCGCTAGTTTCATCAATTGGATAAATGTTCCATGCTAATCTGTATTAGGTTATGCACTTTAGCATCTACTCTAGACACTGTCAAACATACAAGTACAATATCAGTAAACTATATGCATGTGTAGAAAACATCCGTAAATACGGCAATTACACATAAAAGGAAAACATGATAAAATATGACACAACTTTACTGCATCTGTTTGATGAACTTTAGTGCATCTGTATGATGCAATTTAGTCAAATGAATGAATTTCAGACATAAAGTAAAATAAGCTCTACCTAGTTATCACGGATTACAAAGAATATAACTATTAATTAAGATTTACCTTGATATGTAATTTTTTCAATCGTGGCACAAGTAATTGTGTGATGCTCGCATCTTTTACAAATCAGGACCATCTAGATACATCATGAAACCATACATAGAATCGTCGATCATACCAAGCTTACGATTAAATTTAATTTCATTACTAACAGTTGCACCTAAAATATCATCATCAACAACAACCAGCGAACCCAATACACTCTACTCTTACCCTTTCTGAAACCATTTCCAAAGTAATCTGCCTAGTCGTCATCAACTAGAACCATACAAAGTGATAAAAAATCAACTTCGTATATTGACCCGTCGACAAGAAAAACTCCTAGCACCTTATTACCCGCTGATCAGTTTCACAATTAGTCCATACGAAACATTGTAAACAACCAGAAACATACAAAAGGTATAAAACACTATATACATGCAGAAACATGCAAAACTTAACATTGTAACCTTACCAATCGCAAAAAGGGATAATATTGGCGTAGTGATACTTACAATAGCAACAAACCTGAAGTCGATAAAATTGTCTTGGCGAGTGTTTTCATCAAAATCTAAAATTCTCTTGCCTAAATTAATTAGGGCATCTATTCACAAAATATCTATTTGGGCATCATAATGTAAAATTAGAGAATCACAGTTAGAAAAATATCATTCAGACATTTTATCAAACATTTGGTGTGCAGTTTTTGTAAACATGTTTTAACTATTATAGCATCAGTTTAAAAAATAGGGCATAATCTATTTGTGTATGATTAGAGCATCTGTTTGTGAGATTAAAGCATCATGAATTAATTTAAGGCAAATGTTTGTTTCAGGAAATAACATCTGAGTGTATGAATTAATTTAAGGCGTCTAAAAAATGTCACGACATCTGTATGTAGCATTATTGCAATAGTTGTTGCAACATCTGTGTATATAATATGTTATAGTATCTTTTTTTATAAATTAATACATTTGTATGTATGATTAATGTTTAAATATGTTATAAGGATTCAAGCATCAGTTTAGAAGATTAGCGGATATTTGTTAGTGAGACTAGACGAGTACCCGCGCACAGCGGCGAAAATTCATAGCGGCCTATAATTAACGATATGCTAGATTGTTGTAAGTTTTTCGTGTAACGTGAAAATATCAACATGTAATTGCAAACGGCTGTAACATACGATAAGTCGACTCAAAACAAAAATTCTTAACATGTATCAAAGAACGTTAGAAAACATATTAGGGTTGTTTATATATGCATTGGGGAAAAGTTTGAACTTCAAATTTAAAAGATTTTTAACATCTGCTGCCATTATGTAATTCACTGCCATTACTTTAGAAAATAGTGTAAGAAATATTCAAGTGAATTAAGTCATTCCAAAAATAGGAAACACATTACTGTAAGTTTTGACTTTTCCATCGTGTGTGTATGTGTGTATTATAAGTTACAACTTTTCATCGGTCAGGTTTTATAGGCATTTCAATACCTCCATAAATAAGATTAGAAAAATTCTCTATGTCAATTAACGTTGAATTAGATAATTCCTTCGAAATATGCATATGTGAAGTATGGAGCAATAACGTCATGGAATACTGTCCAAGACTTGACCTACGCAGGGTATTCGGACTATAGGCTAACAATAAGATAGCACGATGGATGGGAGTATTCATATATTTTCAATAGCCTGCTCTAGTTATTGAGAGGACGTTATTCATGTACCAGACTCATCAGACGCGCACTTAGATATACATTCGGGAGGGCGGCCAGACAATACACATCACGAATCCAGTAAAGAGATGATGATGATGTTTGTGAGATATTTGTTTGCAGGTGAAATTCAAATTTTTCAAAAATTCCAAATTTCAAAAGTTACATGATATAATTCATAACAAAATTTACAACATAAACTTTATAACAAATTTACACTACAAACTTTGTAACAAATTTATACAAAATTTACAAAATAAACTTTATAACAAATTTACACTACAAACTTTGTAACAAATTTATACAATAGTCCTTATAACAAATTTCTGGCAAAAAACGCGGCAGCGACGGAAGCTTCATTTTCCGGGGAGAAAGCGATGAAGGTGGTTGTAACAAAAAAATTTACATAAATTATTTCACATTTTTTACATAAATACAGCTTTTATATCTAAAAGAAATACCTATGAAATTCCAAATATTTTGAAAATTTTATCCTAGCTTTATATAATATTGGAAAGTTACCAAAAAATAAAAAATATATATTTTTGACTATTTTTGTTATTTTTTATAAAATAAAAATGAAACATGAATAAATACTTGAAATAAATATAGATCTAACCAAAACCGGCAAGTAAAGTAAGGGCAACAGATTTTTTGGCGAGTCCACCGACGCATAATATTCCGGCAGTCCTAAAAACAAATCAAAAACAATATTACAAGTTCACAAATAAACTTATAAAAACTTTACACACCATAATACAAAAGCAAATTAACAAAAATGAAATACACAAAACTTTTCGGCAAGACCCTCTAATACAACCAACATATTCTGGCTAGATTTTGCAACACCTACATAACCTATATTCTACTTAAAAAATTTAATAGATCTATAAATACATTGAAGAACATAAACCTCAAGATATAGTTACAAAAAACCTCAAACCTTGCCAATCATAGGATCTATTCAAAAATATAAAACAATACCTCAAAAAAATTAGCTACGGTGGGGCCGGCGGCGGCAGCCGAAGGTGGTGGGGCGACAGCCGGCGTGGTTTAGAGAGAAAACTGATTTTTAGTTTAGAGAGAGAGAGGAGTGTAGTGTTGTGTGTGTTTTTAGAGAGATAATGAATTGTGTGAATGGGATATGTGTGTCTTTTGTGATTTTATAAAGATTTTGTGTCAATCAATTAGTATACATTCCTTTTTTAAGTTTTGACTGCGATTAAGTTTTGACTGCTATTAAGTTTTTCCTAAAATAGATTAAGTTTTTCACTTTTCAGTTTTCAAGAATTGAGGCTAAATGCTTTATAATGCAGTATAGATTAGTAAATAATGGGTTCATGATTAGAGCATCTATTATTTTGATTAAAACATCATGCAGTACATTATGGTATACACCTTAATCTGTTTTGTGAGATTAAAGCATCATAAATTGATTTAAGGCATATATTTGTTTCATGAAATAGCATATTATTCAGTGTTCTAAAAGGCGGGCCTTTGTGGCGCCAAGGCGTCGCTAAGGCGTGAGGCGTGACCTCCACATTACGAAATAGACCAAGGCGTCGACTTTAGGTGTGGCGTAAGATAAGGCGCGATAAGGCGTGAGGCGTAGGTAGCCTTTTAGATTCAACTCCGATAAAAAAATTTCTTTTCCCAAATGAAGAATATTACATGTGAGGATAGTTTCTTAACTTTATTCATATGTACAAAGATTTATGTAAACTTATTATATATGAAATATGATATAAATATATAAATATTTTCATAATTTGGGGTGCCTTAAGCCACGCTTTAAAAACGCAAAGGCTACTCCTTGGCCGCTAAGGCGTGAGGCTTGGTCATGCCGCTACGTCACGCCTCACATTATTTATAATCTTGATCTTATTATATGATTGAGAATGAGAATTTTACTTTTTTGTAAAACCCTACAACAAACCGAAGAAGCTAGTAGCGGATAACTCGATTTGATGATGACCTCGACACACACACAACCTGTTGTATCATGACAAAAAACAAACACATACACATGAGATGTTCTCAACTATCGTTTATTAAGAACAAGAAAAAGAATGAATGATACAATGACCCCTCCCCCTCACCTCTTTATTGTAGAGATGAGGGGGAAGAAAACCAACTCTTAATGGAGTTGAATCTGTCTGCTACTACAAAGGAGAGAAAGAAACTTCGACTATTAAATGCCCTAGACTAAAGACATCGTTTGACATCCTCTGTATATATAGAGTATATAACCGACCTATATATTCCCTAGTTGGGCTAAACTTAGGCTAAACTTATACAATGACCCTCTAGACTTAATATTTATAAACTAATATGGATACTAAATATTATAATTTCCACCTTAATACCATATTAGCCAATACCGATACTCAACAAATTCAACCTATGCTGGAACTTTAGACCAGGGATATCCTTTGACAAGGCACCTGTAGCAATACCCGCTACTATCTTTAGCTCGAATCCTGACTCTATTGCGAGTCCCTTTAGCCAAATAGCCTCCTTTGCAGCCTCCGTAAGTGTCATATACCCCGCTTCAGTTGGAGACAAAGCCATCATGTGCTGCATCATAGCTTCTCAGCTTCCTCCACATCCTTGTATCATCAACCCGTAGCTTGTGATTGATCTACCCATGGCATTGATCTATCTTCCCATGGTGTAGTCAAAATCCACAAAAACCTGTACGTTTGTTTATAATCCACAATCAAACTTATCTAACATACTCACATCTGCCGATGCTATGTCAAGTCTCGTGCAGACCATCTGATACTCCTGGCTTCCAACCGCATATATACATGACCACTTACCATTCTTTTCCACATCACAGCCCCTTGATAGACTACCCTCCAACAACAGTATAGAGTGTCCCTCCAACAAAGTCTGTACCAACTTCCTGTTGTAAAACCTGGACTGTGACACCCTTAGAGTATTACCACTCTGATCCCTGACGATCTCCATACCAAGTACATTTCCCTTTGCTCTATCCAGCAAACCCTTGGTAGCCCAGATCTCAGCCTTGCATCCGCAAGAACAACCATATCATCTATATAAAGAAATAAATATATGAACATACCTGGTGTATACACCCAGTAATAGACATCGCTGTCATCACTGCACTTCTTGCAACCATTGCTAAGCACATACACATCTGACCGAGCGTCCATATCATCTTTCAATCCAGCCTTCCACTTGGAAATCACCTCACAAGCAACTGTATTATTGAAAGTCAATGACTCATGTGCAT
The DNA here is from genome assembly GCA_026074375.1 of Tanacetum coccineum. Taxonomy (NCBI): domain Eukaryota; kingdom Viridiplantae; phylum Streptophyta; class Magnoliopsida; order Asterales; family Asteraceae; genus Tanacetum; species Tanacetum coccineum. The sequence continues at coordinate 5,136 of BQNB010075775.1, read as the reverse complement.
AAATCTTCTCCGCTTCAGCAACTGCAAAAGCAGCCTCATTACTGTCTACTCTATAGCTGAATAGTTTATGTGTTGAGTATTGCTCCCTATCACGTGATAAATGATAGTATATCAAATCTTGAGTTTTTACTTCCTGTGAACCAGCTACATGATCGACATTCCCATGAGGTTCCACCTCAAATGTATGATCCTCCCGCGGTTCCACCTTAAACTCAACTCCTTGTAACACCTGTACTGAACCCGTACCTACACCAGAACCAATGAAAGTTTTCTTGTATTTCCCACTTTCATTGAAACCCATATTCCTGTAAAGCACTACCTTTGAAGTAACGTCATCTAACCTCCAAAGCTTTATTACACACTATACCTTTACGGTATCCCAGGAATATGCACTTGACCTTAACCGGTTCAAGCATCCCTTGCTTAATACTAGCAAGCCAACCTTAAAAAAACTCTAACATATCTATAGGCGTCTTAAATCTAATCGCTAATGATGGTGACCTTGTTCACTAGATATGTAGACATGGTTGTATCATTTGCCCAAAGAACCTTGGACAGACCAGACTGAATCAGAAAACAATGTACCTTAGCCAAGAGTGTCACATTCATCTCCTTAACCAACCCATTCTGCTGCTGTATCACTACAACACCCAAATGTTTGGTGACCCCACTCTTCGTACATTGTTGTGTAGACCTCTGATTACAAAAATAAAAAAACATTACCCGTCTTGATCTTCCACCCAGATATTCTCCTAACTGCTTCCTACCCTTTAATGTCTTCCTGGTCACTGCCTGACCGTCTAGGGTATATACGCAATTAGCTCTTCTAGTTCCTGATAGTACCACCAGCGAACCCTTTATAACCTTGATCTTGACTGACTGCATCTTCACGATAAAACCCTCTTTTTTAAGAATGCCCAGCGATATCAAGTTTCGTCTTAATTCCGAAACATACCTGACGTTGTCCAACACGAAACTTGACCCATCTCTCATCTGTATTTGAACCTTACCTGTCCTCTGTATACGCATTCCCTGCCATCACCAAGCAGTATTTTACCACCCTCATACTCTTCAAAATCAACAAAGTAATCTCTCCTGTATGTTATATGGTATGAGCCCCCTGAATCCATGATCTAGTCCAATATTTCTTCAACACTCATAGCCATAACATCAACACTGTCATACCCATCAGCTCCATAACCAGATTCCTGATCTTCAATCCTGACAAAACCTTGAGATTTCTTGTGATTATACCTGGGACAATCCTTCTTTAAATGCTCCTCAGACTGACATATATAACACCTGAGTCTGTTGCTTCTTTCCTATGACTTTGACCACACACTATCTATATCCTGCTTTATATCTCTCCGACCAGATCTCCCCCTCACATACAACCCTTCACCACCATCACCCTTTGCTTCTGTCATCTTCTAAAGTTCTCTAAAATTAAGTGTCACGAGCACGTCTTCTAGCTTCAAAGTATCTCGACGATATAGCAAAGTCTGAACGGAATTATCGTAAGATGATGGTAAAGATGTGAGTAATAATAATAATGCCTTATCCTCATCCGATATAGCAGTATCTATAGCCGTTAAGTTACCTACCAGCTTGCGAAACTCATCAATATGTTCAGATTGACTCTTACCTGGATGCATTTGAAAAGTATATAACTTTTTCTTTAAGTACAACCGATTAGCTAAAGACTTTGTTATGTATAAAATCTCTAACTTTTTCTAAATCCCAGCTGCAATCGTCTCCTTGGTGATCTCCCATAGGACCCGATCATCCAAACACAAGATCAATGCGCTGTAAGCTTTTTTCTGAGTGACATTATCGTATGCCGCTATTGTGGTTGCAGGTAACTACTCCAATGCTGCGGCTAATCCTCGATGTTCCATCAAAGCCTTCATCCTTACCTGTCATAGAGCGAAGTCATTCTTCCCATTGAAATTTTCAATGTTAAACTTGGTCCCCGTCATCTTTGTCCAAACCCTTTGTTTATTCTGATAACCTTGTGATATGAACCTCACAACACCGAACTAAACAAAGTACCCGTGTGTAACACCCTTGTCGACTTTATATGCTAAATCCGTAACTAAGCAACACGACAAGAAATATTTGACACTTAAAACACCTTTGTCAAATTAACCTTCAAAGCAAGTAACTTTCTTAGTTAAAAATCGTCTTTATCCTTTTTTATAAAAACAATAGCCTTTTAAATCAAGAACTAAAAAGAAACCTTTGAATAAAATAATCCTTTTATCCCATAGGACTTTTTCCTGCCAATGAATAACAAAAGGAAACCGTTTTACCCAAACAATACTTTGAACTTTTTACCTCGGTCTTCAAATCGAAAACCAGGCAACCCGAAATACGTTAACCTGTTGATCCTTTGTAAGACGAAAAACAACAACCCTTAAGCTTCAAGAATTCCCTTTTAGTCGAACCTTGCTGCTTACTTTCTTTTATCGTTAACCTTGAAACCCAACAGAAATCTGCTCTTTCAAGAAACTATCAACATATAAGTTTTCTTTTGTTGTTCACTGGAAACACCAAAGTTGATCCGAATTCGCCTTCTTTTTCAACGAAACCCATCAAGAAAACCTTCATGTCGTGACACCGGTGTGGTGCGAGTAACCAAAAGCCTCCTGACACCTTTCGAAGCTCCATAATCCAAAACCTCAAAGACCCTTGTGTCGACTTACGTTTTTAATAATCCCTCCAAAACCCAAGCTTAACCTGTTGTTGTCGTTGATCCTGGTAGCCCAAACAGAAAACCAACCTTCTGCTCCTATCTAGAAACGATCACCAATCGAACCTAGCCTTCCAAGAACGTCGAACCTGGCTCCGATACCACTTGTTGTAAAACCCTACAACAAAGCGAAGAAGCTAGTAGTGGATAACTCGATTTGATGATGACCTCGACACACACACAACCTGTTGTATCATGACAGAAAACAAACACATACACACGAGATGTTCTCAACTATCGTTTATTAAGAACAAGGAAAAGAATGAACGATACAATGATCCCTCCCCCTTACTTCTTTATTGTAGAGATGAGGGGGGGGAAGAAAACCAACTCTTAATGGAGTTGAAACTGTCTGCTGCTACAAAGGAGAGAAAGAAAAATCGACTATTGAATGACCTAGACTAAAGACATCGTTTGACATCCTCTGTATATATAGAGTATATAACCGACCTATATATTCTCTAGTTTGGCTAAACTTACACAATGACCCCCTAGACTTAATATTTATAAACTAATATGGATACTAAATATAACATATTTTTCTCGAAAAATGTTAAAAAAATTATAACTAAATGAATTTTGGGTTAATTGCCTAAAAATGTATAATACTTGTCACTTTTTGTCATTGTATGTAGACAACTATTTTTTTTGCCATTGTGTCGCTCAACTTTTGAATTCGTGCTATTGTGTGTATTCTGCGACTATTTCTGCATGTAAAATGACAATTTTACCCTTCAAAATTTGAAAAAAGTGAGGGTAAAATCGTCACAAAATACACACAATAGCACAAATTTAAAAGTTGAACGACACAATAACAAAAAAAATAGTTGCCTACATATAATGACACAAAATGACAAGTATAGTACATTTTTATGCGATTAACCCATGAATTTTTAATATCTTATTTTCTTAAAAAAACAGATATTTTTTTAGCAACTAAACAAACAACCTTTGGAAAGTAGAAAGTCCGTAACATTCAAACTGTGTGTCTTGTGATCAAACTTGTTAAACCTCGTTTGCGGTGTTACCATAACTCAACGTCTTTTCTTTTGGAAGTAAAACTTTAACATAAGTCACCTACACTACCACTACCCATTCCCAAACATAGATTAACAAAACTCAAAGCAAACAGCTTATAAGGTAAACATTCTTATTTTAATAGTAGTATATTTTTACCATTATTTCAAGTGATAGTGATGATGAGTTACATTGTTTCAACTTTGACCTAATTCTTGCTTAGGGGATCTTTGTCTTGTAACATTTCGGCTTATCTATGTTCATGCCCAAATTTTAACCTTGTTATTTGTTGTGATACATACAACAACAAGCTTATATAACCCCACCAGTTTCATAATAACCCCAAACAAACACCCCCTTAGACTTGTTGGTTAATGACAAGCAGGGCCGGCTTTGAGGGTGTGCAAGGTGGGCGACCGCACAGGGCCCCAAAAATTTTAGGGGCACCAAAATTTATCCCGTTAACAATTATGTGCATTATTTCTTAAAAACGATGACACTTTATATATAACGTTTCTTATCGCAGGGCCTTATTATGTAATTTCGCTCAGGGCCTTTAAAAATTTCATAAATTTAGAGACGGCCCTGATGACAAGTCTAGCTTTTTTGCGTCTAATTGATATTCCGGTGGTGGCCATTTCGTGACTTTTCCATGGTCATCCCAAAATGTTAACTTAGCGAGCTTTGAACCCTTGTCTCTTGTGGGTGAAACCGAGACCTTGAATATTGTGTCATTTGAGTATGCATTTTTGAATCTTCAATTCCAAGGGAAATCTGCTTATATGTTCCCCAGAGTGTCACATAACATATAGGGTAATTTTTTTTACCTCACTTTCGGGTTTGTGCGCTTATATTTGTTCAGCTTAAGTTTCATATGGCCTTTTTTTTTGCTTTTTTTTTCATCTTCAAGTTAAAGGCCACACAAAAGTTTGAAAATTGGGCATATGTAAACAATAAACCAAATAAGCTCGTAAGTCCGCGAAGATCTACCGTTAGCAAACTTATCACCAAAAAAATTTTGTTTCTTTTCAAAGTACCATCCTTCTGACAATGTACTTGTAATTTTGTGCTATAAACTGGATGATGAGTTTATGCGTCATATCCGAGGTGCAGATCCCTTGAATGTGGGGCGGGAGTGGTGATAATGTTGGTTGGATGATTCTTGAATCATTTAAAGGTTGCTTTCCTAGCTGGTGTCTTGTATGCATAGTTTGATTCGGAGATTTGTCATTCAATTACGGTGTGGTTTCTAAGATGCACATCGATCGGACTGGGAAATTGTTGTCTGTGTCTTCTAGCCAATCAGCTTGCTCAGCTTGAAGTGGAACACCTTGTTCAGCTTGTTTGCACATCATCATCTTCTCCTT
>BQNB010075774.1:0-28469 GCA_026074375.1 Tanacetum coccineum | reverse complement strand
ATGATAGAGTTTTATATAAGTTGGATGCTAAACATAGAGTAGTTGGTTCTCTTTAAGGCTCATAGAGGTTAGTTGTGGCTTTTTGCTCCTATCAGCTTAATAAATATTATATAATTGTTGAATAAATAAATTTGCTTTAGATTTTTGCGATTCTTAGTTTAAATCACTTCGTAGAGATTCCTTCTGGTGAAAGTAAGGTACACATCGAGGTTTTGTTAGTGTTGTGGGGAAATAGGCTACCGATTCCTGATGGCTCGCTACCGTTGTCTAGGTAGTTAAAAGACCACAGGACTTGAAATTTGGCTAATAATAATAAGTTATGTAATAAACCGAAGCCGAAATAAGACCACTACCTCTTGCCGGCTCACAACCGATGTGGTAGTCATTTAAAGGGTGGAGGTAATAATAATAATAATAAAAACTGTGGGCTGATAAAAGTTTACTGCATCTTGCCGGCTCACAACCGATGTTGCAGTCTTCTAAATAAGGCACATAGTAATAATCCGAGACTAATAAAAGTTTGCTGCATCTTGCCGGCTCACAACCGATGTTGCAGCCTTCTAAAAGGTCGAGGAAATCACCGAGGTCGAAATAAGACTCCTGGACCATGGTCGGCTCGCATACCGATGTGGCAGTTGTTTAAAGGACCGAGGTTTAATAATGTTGCAATAATAATAATAAAGCCAAATTTCGACTCCGGGGTTATCTAAAAAGGATAACCCCTAAATCGTGTGAAATTAGAACCTTAATGTGGACCTTATTCTCACCATATCATCTCTTTAGGAAAGGATTTCAAACTAATTGTGGTCTAAACCGGGTTTACTTTATATGAATAAGACATTAATTTATTTGTCACTAATAATAATAATAAAAAGCTTTAGAGGATTTAGGAATAAGGGAGCGGAAAGTAGCTATGCATCCACAATTATCATTTATGAGTAGTGTTAGCATCTTAACTTGTATTTAACAATGATTTCGTTTTTAAGCTTGGTTTAGGGCGGGTGAAAAATCAAGGACGATGAATTTATCCTTTTAGTGTTTCTTGTTCCGTGATGTTATGTTATGTATGAATAATAATAAATACATAAAAATGGTAAAACGGGGGACTTTTCAAAACTAGTGATTTCTTAACCTCTTTAGATGAGCACTTTGCTACTTTTCAAGGTGATTAGTCTAAGGGGGTTGAAATTTTTGGTTTTCAAAGTGCGTGTTTATGACATTGCGTGAGGACATGGCAATAGCTTAGTATGGGAGATTTTTTATATGTGGTTTTACCTTATTAAAATAAGCTTAAAAGACCAAGAATACATTAAAATGCATTGTATATTTGCATTTTATGGTTCATGTCTTGCAGGTACGGATATTTAGTAAAAAGGACATAAACAAGGCAAAAATAGACAAAGCCGAGCACGGGAATGGGATGAGCACAAAAAGACCAAAGCCGAAGGCGTACCCATCTTCTATGGACCAACCCGAGCCCACTTAATGGGTCGGGTCAGCCCACTCCCTATTAATCTTAATTCATGAAAGCCATAAAGCCAAAAAAAAATCCATTTATAACACACATGGCCCATTTCATATGAAAAGCCCAACACCCTTTTATAAACTTAACCCGTCCCTTGAAAGTCAAACCAACAAAGAACCTAGTCAAAATTACTGTAGCCCTTTCTTTTTCCCTCTCATTTACCTCCATAAACGAGAGCAGGGTAAATCCACCAAGTACACGTACTCCTGTCCTTCTAGAAGAATTCTTCTGACAACACGAACACCCTCATTAGCCACGCTGGCAATCCCACATCATTTAATTAGCTAATGAGGCGTGTACAAGATCCAATGGATGAGATGATGTGATTTGGAGGCGGTTTGATTGAAGGGCCATGATTAGAGGATTGAGGAGCGTCTAAGAGGCTAGAAGGTTCTTCTCACTCCTATAAAAGGAGGGCCTCACACACAGAATTGGGCATCTAGAGTAGGAATTAGCTTAAATTAGTAATTTAGCTTATTGTAGTCGTTTTTAGCTTATTGTTTTCAATTTGATGTATTTTCCCTTTTAAAAGCTTGTACTAATTTGATTATTCAATAAAAATTCAGAGTTCTTTTAATTCGTATGTTAATTCATGTTTTCACTTATTGCACTTATGATTTAAATAAGCTCAGTTTTTATCAAATAAGCTCTATAAGCTCTCAAATACTACTTAAGCTAGCTAGTACATCAGTTAAGCCCTTAAAGCTTAACTGATTTGTTATTTCACAATAATCTCTCCCCTAAATATACCTCAGATTAATGGATGATAAGCCAATTTTGGAAGGGCTTATAGACCTCACCAGCTTATCTTTGATAAGCTGGAGCTTAATTCTAAGCTCTTAAGAGCAGTTTACATCCCTGTTTAGCTGGGATTAAGGTACAAATCTCTAGTTCTCTATTTTAGCTTAAATTTCTGTTTATCTTATTGAACTGCTTATTTACTGTTTCTAGTTGCTTATTATTGCTTAATATGTCTTAAATATGCTTAATATGCTTAGTTTGTAGTTTATAGTTAATTAGTTCAAGTTTTAGATATAAACTGTTAAGTTTTAGCTTAAAACTACTTATTTGGTTTGCTTATTGTCAAGTGCTTATTTGTGGTAGGAATTTGCTTATTAGTCTCTATTATACTTAGTTATTAACCTGTTTTCAAAAATCCAAGTTTAAATCAGCTTTTAAAAGCTTAAAATGGAAAATCAGATTTTGAAGGAGTGTTTGGCACTAGCAGAACTAACTTGAGTTAGTACTACTAGTTTGCTTTTGACACTTTAATCAAATTTAGTAAGCTTTAAAGTAGTCTAAAAGTCAGTTCTTAAAAGTTGTTTAAGGATAAATCAAAGTTTTTAAGTAATAGCTTTCAATGGTTTGAATCTGTGAGTGAAAAGCTTGTCATAACAGCTTATTAGATTAGATCTTGGTTATCAGTTATTTGGTGTAGTTTTCTTACCTAATTTGAGTCCAAAATGCAGTGGAACATATCTGTTTTAAGTGTGCAATTTTCTTGTGTGTTTTAGTCTTAAACTGTCCAAGTTCATAGTCTCATTTCCATTGTCAAAAAGCTTGATTTCATTAGCAAAATTAGATTAGTTTAAGTTTGTTTCATGGTCTGCTTTTGATTATATAAGCTCTTTGGTCATTTAGCTTAATCTGTTTTCACTTTTTGAGTTTTTGCATTAGCTTAATTTAGGTTAAAAATAGGGCTGCACTTTACATTTCTTAAACTTTAAAAAATCTAAAAAAAATTAGTGCAGTTAAACTGTCAGCTTTTAAATCCTATTTCTAGCTTATTTACTAAACCACTTTTCTTAATCTTTGTTTTCAAGTGTTCTTTGGAAGTCATATTTCTTCTGTTTTTTAGCTTACAACTTATTTCAAGTTTTTATTCAGTCTTAAATTTGAGCTAAAAGTTAGTCATTTTCATTTTAAAACTGTTTGTCTTAAGTTTTTTTTTCTTTTTAGCTTTTAAGGGCTTTTCTGCTAGATTTGTTAGTTAAAGTTGAGTCTAAGTGCTTATTAGGTGTCAAAGTTTGTTTGTTATTGCTTATATGTTTTTCTCATTTGCTTATCTTGTCCAAAAAGCCAAAATAGTTTAGTTTTCAAGTCACTTAGTATAGTTTTAGCAATTTGTCTCCTTAAAGCTAGCTTAATCTAGCTTATTTCAAAGTTTAGAAAAAAGTCCCTTTTACAAAGTTTGCTTATTTTGCTGTTCTTTAAAAGTTTCAAAAAAAATCAAAAATAAAAATGTTTTGCAAAAAGGGAAGCCACAGGTTCGAACCTGTGACCTCCCCCTTAGCACATACACGCCTCAACACCACACACACTTAACCAACTGCGCCCTTGGGACTTTTCCATTAGGCTTTCATTTAATAAAATACTTAAGGACATTCTAGGTTTAGCTTATTCGAACCTTATTTGCTTTTTACTAGCTTATTTGATCAGCCAGCATTCCAGCTTTTATTTTTCTAAGGTTCTTTATAGTATGAAGTATTTTCCCTAATTTTTCTAGATTTTTAATAGTTGGTTTACTATTTTTAATAATTAATTTAGGTTAATTTTGTTTTTAATTCATAATAAATAAAATAAAAACCAAAAAAATATAATTCTTTTTCTGAAAATTATTTTTAGTCATTTAGGATTTAAAAAGTTTAAATTTGCATTTTTAGGGCTTAAATTTGTCATAGTTGGTTAATTAGACGCGTTTTTAATTCCCGTTATCGTTTTTAGCTTAAGTCTTTAGTTGCCTTATTTGATTGTTTGCTTTAATTTGCTTTCCTTTGCGTTTTTAGGATTAGAAATCAAAATCAAAAATACTTGATATTCAAGCATCAAACAAAATACTTTCGTGAAATTCAAATTCACTTCTCGTCGGGATACGACACTCGGGAAATATACTATTGTTTGTCCTCAAGCAATTTTATATTAAACGGGAAACTCTCTATATTATAACTATTTGGTATTATTATTATTTAGTTATATATTCTATATATACACTATATATTAATTATCAAATCAGTTTTGGTCCGGTCCGCTCCTACAAGGCATAATCATTGGGTTTTTTGTAAGACCGAACCGGACCGGACCGATGACCGAATGTAACAAAAAGCATCGACCAAGGACTGGACCGAAATATGTTCGGTCCAGTTCGGTCTGGTTTTCCGATCCGGTCCGATCGACGGCTCAAAATGCTCAGCCCTACTTTCAACATGCCATCAAACGAAAGTCTTCATTTGACATTGATCCGGATTTACGTTGATCCTAATCACGTAACGGGTTTTGCTCCTTTATTGGTCAAACTAAGTCAAAGGTTACTTTGCGTAAACGCATCCTTTGCTGTTATGGGATATGCTTTACTTGAGATGCAAAGCACTTAGCTTATTTGCATTAAGATGATTAATGATCACATCCATTGATGATTATCATGGATTAAAGTCTAAATGACTAATTGAGTTTGTGGTATTTGGATGTTAATTATGCTTTGGATTTTGTCACTTCCCTTACATATAAAATGTTTTACAAACTCCCACATTCCCCCGTACAACACTTTCATACCATACTTCCTACAACACATACATCCTAATCATTTGTTTAATCCTTTTTACCCCAACATATGATTAAAAATTCCTTTCTACACAATCCTACAAACATTCTAGACAAATCCCCAAATCATTTCATAATCACTCTTGCCCACTCTTTTCTCTTTTAATGGAAAAATGATTAGCAACCCAAGTCAATCCTTTGATTTCACACTTATCACCATAATCTTTATACTTTTTCCTTATAAACCTTTAGAAGCTTAAACCTTCCTCACTTAAACATTCCCCAATCATATCCTCACATGGGACAACTCACATTCTCTTACACCATTGTACCTTGTGTACTAGTTTTCCCCCAATATTCCAACATAGGCTCTTATATATCACATCAAAACATTCTTCACCACATATCTTCTATTCATCATCTTCCTCACACATTCATTTGAATTTCACACACACACACACTAAAAACTTATCCCATACACTTTTCCTCACTCACACACTATCTCAAGTTGAAAATTCAAATTACACACACACGCACATACATACTTCTATCCTGACCCTTGATCATGCCAAGTCACCAATCCAACTTACCTCATTCTCATCCTCCTCTTTATCCTACGTGTGTAAATCCAAGAGGCTCATTTCTATCACATCAACATCACATCCATGCCGACTCACATACAACTCATTCTTATCCTCTTTTCTATTTCACACATGTGGTAATACAATTTCAAATTTAAATTTCAAATTCTCCCCTTATAACATCCACACTTCCTTTTTAAACTTAGCATATTCTTAGAATATTCTCTTGTACCCTAACCAACTTCTTAAACCATGGTTAGTTTCTAACTAGACCATTTACTTTAAAGGAATACCAAATATACCCTTGTCTGATAGTTCTTTTTTATCTCTTCGATATCGAACAAACGACCCCTAAATCTCTTTTAAACACTTCATAAACACTTTTATCAAATGGCTATTTAAGTTGGTTGACCTTAAGTGTAAGAATGATTAAAAGTTCATAGCGTGAAGTACAATTAGGGGTTAACAAATGCGGGTATTTAAAACGCCAAAATTCCAAAGGAATACTTTGGGATCTGGCGCGCTGGCCACGCTCTGACGCGTGGGCCGCGCCCCACTAGCGAAGTATTTTCACACTTTGGGATTCTTGACCTATAAATAACCACATTTGGCCTTTGTATTCCTCATCTCTTACAAATATTCTTTCATCTCTTTTCTCTTATCCTATCCTCTAAGTCTAACATCAAAGTGTTCTAATATTCTCATCTTATCATTCAATTGAAGAGAACACATCTCCACAAGAGAGCCACACAAGTACCTAATTCATACTCGTATGTTTAGTCGAGGGTCTTTTTTCTCATACCCTTTCTATTAGAATCGAGTCTATAGGCTAGGTTAGGGATTGATTCTTAAATCAAACTATCTTTCAATTTGGTTGTAAAGGGAAGTCTTGTATCCGAGATATTAAGCCTAGATCATTGGAGATCTAGTTAGGTTATACTTCCAAGGGGAAGTTCTTAGAGATCATAGGTTAAGTTGAATCACGGGTTCTTACGGGTGGATTCTGAGGGCGAAATATCGTAGGTAGTAACTCTTCTTTGTGAGCGCCGATCTTTGTGCATATCGGTGGAGTTAAATTGTAATACGGTTTATAGTCCACCAAAAGGATTATACTTGGAATAGTATAGGTGTCGTGGATTCGCAACTGGACGTACGAAAGGACTAAACCCCCTTCCCAAACCAGTATATATCGTGATGTGTGTCTCTCTTTATCTACTTATTGTTTCTTTTCTAAGTAGATCATCACACCATTTGGTTATTTATGACTTGAAGTTTTAGAAACTTCAAAGAAGTCAAGATAACCGTATTCACCCCCTCCCCGGTTATACACAACGGATATCATTAAATATCTAAGCGATATTTCAAGCTAAGCTCTGTTGGTTTGGATTACAGAAATGTTAAACTTATCGGGCATTGTTGATCCCTGGTAAGCCTTTACCTTTCAGCTTCTAGTTCCTTATACATCCTAGCTGGCCCGCATTAGTTAGAGAGTATGTCTTCAAGTTATCTTCGATTCCTTTATGATGTCTCTGACTTGAACTTGGAAGAGGTTGCTCGTTGATTTCATTATCAGCGAGTCTTTTTATACCTAGTCTAATTTATATTTAAATATAGCCAGAGACCATTAGGCACTGAATTGGTCCAACAACATTGCGTATGTAACAAATAGATACAAGATTCACTAAATTTCTCATGGTTTCTCATCGGATTAAAGAGAAACTGAACGTACGTGTAAGCTCTTTGTTTTACGTTTCATATGTAAAAGGTTGTAAAAATTCCAAAATAAAGCAACAATAATTAATGTGCCTAAATGCAACGTTGATAACGCTCAAATCGAGTATGTTTTTAGGCGCGTTATCTATAATTTATATGAGTTATTTGGTTAGTTAACGTACTTTTATCACTAATATTGTGCAAATTTGAGTTTATGTGTTCGTAGCTAGCCAAGACGTAAAAGAACGAGAAAAGAAGGAAAAATTGTGAAGAAATGTGTTCTTAAAGAATTCCCGTCAAAAGTAAGATTCGATGTTGATTAGAGGAGCAATCCCGCGCTCAAGAAGAAGTGTTTTCAATGAAATATAAGTTGTATAAGATAACTCAAGCAAAAAGGAAGAAACCAGGAAGAGAAAACAAGAAAAAGATGAAAAATCATGTGGGCTCTCAGGCTACTTGTGGATGAGCAGCCGCCCGGCTAGAGGAGGAGCCGCCAGGCTGGAATGATTTTTAGTTACACTATGGTTCATTATGACCATGTTTATGATTAGCAATCATGGGGAGGCCGATCATTTCCCTCCATTAACCCTCTAACAACGTTTTCTTGCTCCCAAAGTGATACTTGAGCCTATAAAACAACTACTAGGGGTGTTAAACTAATATACCATTCTTTAACCCTTGACAAAGGTTAAAACCCTTACTTCTCTCACCCAAAAAGCTAAAATAACTTTGTCATTTCCAATAAAGAAGCAAGAACGAAGGTTCAAGGTGTTGTTTGCTCGTGATTGGTTTGGAGACAGTTATTTGATTGATTGGAGGCATTTGGATTGCTCTAAATCTAAGTTCTAAGTTTTCTCTTATAATCAAAGGATTAGGTATATCTTTTATGCAAATGAATTCTTACTTTCATGTTATGAATATTGTTTTTTATTTGAGTTTGATGTTTGGAATGAATATCGAGTAGTTTTATATACTTGTGCGAAAATGATATTGAATTGACTATGAGTGTTTGGTTAAATTGTGTGCATGATTATGTTTATCATCTTGTGAGTTTGTTTAAAAATAAACATATCTTGTTAATTTGTTGATGAAACACAACCGGATTTATAGGTCGAAAGGATTTCCCGTTATGTTTTCATTCCCTCAAATTAGTGCACGAATTAGTAAGGGTTTTTGGTAATTGACACCTATCAAAATTAACTTGTTAAAAAGACTTGTGATGATTTAAACTCGAGTATAGGTTGAAAGGACTCATGTGAACAAACTTGATGTATACCGTTTTCTAGCAAATTGATTAAAATTGGATTAGTACTTGTGGGTGTTCCTAGGTCGAAAAGGCTCACCAACAAGCTAATATTTATATGGTTTTTGTAAAATACACCATGGATCGAAACCCGTAATAAAAAAGGATTTGCGAATCACACGATTGTGTTTAACCAAACGAATTAAACACTCTATGTTAATGAAATGGATTTTTGGCACAAGTATTGTTTGAAATATGAATGAATTTAGTTTGAAGTATTTTTTGATTTTTGAAGTATTAGGGATCGTGACAACCTATTTACTTGTGTCGTTACTATATAATGTTTATAACCAAGTCCCATGAAACGAACTCGACTTACCCAACTTTACTATGAATGAACGAGTATACTTGCTCGTAAGCGTTTTTTGGTAGAATAATAAGTCGTGAATATAAATTTAAAACTTGCACGCAAAACCAAGCACCAAGTTTTTGGCGCCGCTACCGAGGACTTGTATTCTTTTCATGTTACATTCATTATAAGTTAGTAGCGGAAATGTTTTTGTTAAAAATCGTTTAAAACAGTTTTTCAAGAAAAGTAAAGAGCAGTCAGGCAGCTAGATGGTCGTGCCGGCAGGCTCCTCTCAAAACGTGACCAAACCCAAAGTAGCCGGCAGACTGGATAGCCGTACCGGGCGGCTGTAACTCTTGAAAATAAAAAAATCTTTTGATTTTGTGGATTGAGTACTTGTTTATTAGTTGAATAATGTTTTATTATAATTGTTTAAGAATGTTTGCTTTGCTAGATTTGTCGTTTGCTTTCGATTGTGTAGTTTAAGATTTCGTGTTTGTTATGCTTATTGGTCTAAGTTTCTCATTGATTAGTTTGCCATGTGAGTGTGTTAATTTCTCTAAGTGATCATGAGTTGTTCGATATGTGTTAGGATTCATCATTTCAATGTTTATTTGTTTTATTTGTCATCATATTAAGTTCTATATATTCGTTTGTTTGTTATTAAGTTTTTCAAAATAAAAACAATTTTTTTTGTTAAAAACCGATCCAGCCACGCGGCTAAGCCGGCAGCCGGACCGGCTAGTACCCAGCGTGGGTGCATTTGCATCCAGCCGGCCAGCTAGGTGCTTGCGTCGACCGGCTCCTACTTTTGAATTGCATTAAAAAAAATTAACGACATGGTTCAATTCTAAGTGTTCATTTATCTTTATTACATTAATTTTGACTTGAATTTCGCTTATACCTAACCCGAAAGCTAATGATTTGGTTTGTGATCACTTGTTTGTTTTATAATTTATTTTTGCTTAAGTGATGGATACCTTGAGTGAGGTCTCGGAGTACTTGAACAACTTGGAAGCTTATTTAGATGATAGGGATTCGTTAGAGACTAGAATGGATAAGATTGAGAAGAGTGAGGAAGAATTAGAGATGTTTGAAGCTTTAGAGCATAATAGTGTTGTTATGGAGTTGGGAAAGCATAGAGTAGTTGTATTCACTAAGGCCCCTCCTCGAGCTTATAGTAAACCATTCATGAGGTTTTCCACACCATGCGGTGTAGATGGCAATGTGCATAGGATGCGGAATTAGATATGGCGGACTCTTACAACTATATCCCAGATGAAATGTTGGGCAAGTTAGGCTTTGTTAGGCTAGATTATGGCGACTATGGTAGAAGAATGGTAAATGAAGTTCGTGTTGAGATCCATGGTTTCATTTTTCTTATTGATTTTGTGGTGCTAGATTATGCTAATGAAGGTGAATCTTTCGTTGTGTTTGGAAGGGACGTTTTGGTTACTACCAAGTGTAAGGTTGAGTTTTGTTTAGGGGAGATGCGGATTGATCTAACTATGCTAGAAGAGGAAAGGGATATTGATGCTTTGTTGGTGAGTTTAGTAGAGGATATGGATGAGGTTGGACGTGCAAGTAGTGAACTAGTGAAGATGGGAAAGGCCAACCAAAACAAAAGTCTTAATGTGAACAAACTTACACCTCCTGCCCTTTTAAAAATTAAAGAGATCCAACCAATATCATCATATGCCTCACCACCTGTTTATCACCCACTTTCTCCTAAACAAAAGGAGAAGATTTTAGAGGCGTTGGATAGGAAATATAAGGAGTTGGAAGAACAAAAGCCTATTGTGGAAGTTTTGGAGAATTACATAACATATAGGAAAAAGTTAGATGAGGTAATGATGGGTAGAGCAAGATTGGAAAATAAAGGTTTTGGTGATGAAGAGAAGGAGAAGTTAATTGAAAATGGTTTGCCCAAGAAGATGTGTGATTCGGGCAACTTTGTGCTACCCATTCGCATGAACGAAACAACCCAAATGAGTGCATTGGCAGATACAAGAGCAAGCGTAAGTGTTTTACCTTATACTCTCTACAAGAATATCGGTTTAGGCTATCCAAGACCCTACCATTCTAATCTCACTATGCCGGATAATATACAAGCCAAGGATATGGGTAAGGTGAGAAATGTCCGCATCTAAAATGGCTATCAAGCATACTTAGTAGATTTCTTGGTGTTAGACATACCGGTTGACAAAGAGCTCCCACTTCTATTGGGACGTCCATTTCTACGTACTTGTGGTGCAATCATTGATATGGGGCGTGAGACTATGACCATTGATGATAGGATCATTCGACACACTTACTTTCTAAAACTAAGAGCTAAGACATATTTAGAAAATTTTGAGGTAGATGAGGATGAAGTAAGACGTAATGAGGATGGCAACCCCAAGTATGGTCCCGTGGCACCTTCATTTATAGACATAGAGGATGAGATGGAAAGGGTATTGGCAATGAAGGCTTATTTTAACCCATTTAAAAATATTATTGTTTTCAAGAAGCTAATTGATTTCTTAGGATCATTACCAGTGCAACTCAAGCATACCAATTAGGGATCCGAAGGGCATGGAATCTATAGGAAGATCGAAGGAGATGGATTATGGCATGCGAAATTTGAGGTGATCACATCGAGTGGACGCAAGTTCATAAGAGGGTTCAAGACCAAGGAGACAAAGAGAAAGCTTTTTGGAAAGTTCACTTCGGAGGACATTATCAAATTTGACCACTTTCTCGACTGAGGATCATCAAGAAGACAAGTGAAGAATGAAGAATAAAGCACAAACTTGATGCTAAGGATGTTTGTTTCTCTTTAAATTATGCATCCTTCTTAAAACAATTTATCTTTTGTTATTTGGTTATGACTTTGGTTATGATGTTGGTTTTAGACTTATTATCGTTTCGGTTAATTTGCAAGTTGGGTTTAGTAATTATTCTTACAGTTGTAGTTTATTTATTTATATTGTTTCGACACCATCAAGAATAGTATGTTGTGTCGTGTGTGATTGTTTATCAAATCAAGGATGTTTAAAGTCCAGATGTTTTCACCCAAAAAATTTACAAGTAAAAACCATTATGTCGGGACAAGAAAATGAAAGGCAAAATGAGAAGGCCAAATTCGAGCCTAACCGGCTAGAAAAGAAGCCACCCGGCTAGATTTTTGATAAATACCCAAAAATTCAAAAACACACACTACTCTCTTAGGATCATCAAATTCGTGAGTTTTGATCTAATTGGAAGCAAGGATCGTGTTTGTATATCACCAATGGCTCCTAAATAAGTAAGTAATTCAATCGATTTGGTGTAATTAGTTGTTTAATTCGTATTCAAAGTTCTAGATCAAAACATAGGGGATTTTGATTCGCTTAGAATTAAACCAATTCGGATTGGAATCAACTGGGTATATGTTAGGAGATGCCCTTACAAAAGGAATTAGATTGACTGGTTGAGTAAGGATCGAATGGGACTTATTAGAAAATTTGAAAAATTATAGGCCGAATTTTTGGTTTGATTATGATAAGGAGATGAGTTACATGGTAATATATGGTTGATTTGTAGTGTCTTATTGATGCTAGGTTGATTGTATGGATCACTAATTTCGTTCTTGAATAGTTGGAAGTTAGGCGAATTTTTGCCATTTTGGCGAATTGAATTAGAAGTATTAGTTGCGTTTAAGAGTCGTTTGAAGAACATTAGAAGCACCCTAAGAGCATTAGGATGAGTTTAGAACTGAATTGGAAGTACAAAAATCGTCTGGAAGTGAAACCCAAGCCAAATCGACCCGGAGGTCAATCTAGCTGGGCGGCTTGGTGAGCAGCCGCACGGTTGCGTGCGCGACCTAGGACTAGCCGGCCGGCTACTATGCCGTGTCGGCGGCTCCTTTTTTCAGTCCCACCATTTTTTTCCATTTTTGTACCGACACCTTATGGGCTTCTGAGTTAAGTTCTATTGTTTCATTTTTTTAGGTAAAGGGATTATACCCGGCGAAAGGTTCTATTGTTTCATATATGCTTGTTTTCGCTTATATTTTCTATTTTTATAGAAGGATACAAAAAATACACCTTTAAACCCGCTCATTGCAAAATACGAGAGAATGAAAGGAAGACCATCAATTACACTTTAAAGCCGATTGCAAGTTCATATTTGAAGTGGCGCGACCTACCCTCTATGAAAAGGCATACTTGTAATGAACGATTATCAAGGTTACAATAAAAGAATTTTAGAACGCCGAGGTTAGTTGATTGGGAAATGTTTTATCTCTATGGTTGTGATGAGACATTGAGGAATTTGATGAAGACGGAGTACACTCATGAAGATGGGGATGAGTTTGTTGATTCAGGGAAAGAGCTTTTTCAATTAAAGAAGATGTGTACCGGGAATGGTGTTTGGAGTTTTTCTCAACGATGTACTTTGAAAGAGGGGTTGACAGAACTAAAATAACGACGAAGAAGTGCATTTAGTTTAGGTTATGTGGAGAAGAACATGTGCTTACCTTGCCGGAATTTGCGGTACTTCTTGGTTTGTATGAGCAAAATGAGTTGAGAGACCGAGTGTTTGCTATTCATTTCAATAAGTTGGAGATTAATGACAAAGGTTTTGATCATAATTTGTATTGGAGGAAGATTAGAGAGCCAACTAGGACACACAAAAGGACATCACTTGTTAAGGATCCACTAATGTGGGTCGTGCATAAACTTTTAGTTGGAGCTTTCGTTCATAGGACATGGAGTAGAGATAGGTTCCAACAGTCGGACTTGTGGTTGATGAGTTTGTTGGAGGGCGGACATTTTGTTAATGTGGCTTGGTTTATAGCCGAATACCTTTGTAAGGGGCCCCAAGAATAAAGGAAAATAGATATTTATGGAGGTCACTACGTGACCAAGATTGCTAGGTCGTTAGGGTACTTTGTTGATGAAGAAGTAAACAAGTATTCGGAGTTGATTGAGTGTGAAACATGGAATACAAAGATGTTTATAAAAGAGTTTGTTATAGAGAATATGTGTTTGAAGCAAACGGTGTTATTGACAAAACTAATTCAAGTGGAGAATGAGCAAAGGGATGAACCAAGTAGTTTGAATTCGAGTTGGGGTAATTGGACTGCAAGTTTAAATGAGATTGAGCGTAGGGAAGTGTGGAGAGATTTGATGCTCATGAGGAACAACTACGTGCTTGAGCATTCTATACCTATTTTACACCATTTGGCCGACCTTGCCAACTACACTTACCCCACTTATGAGCCACCAAATGTTCCACCATACCCTTACCTTTACGTGGGTAATTAATCTCATAGTGAAGGATACGAGGGAGCACTCGGATATGATTATATGTTTATCGGTGCCATGCCAGGTTATGGAGGTAATTCTATTGTTCCGAGCTCAGGTTACGAGATTAGAGGATCGTCAAGAGGAGTTCAAGATGATGACGAGATGAATGATTGATCACGTGATCAAGTTTGATTCTAAAACTCTTATGTGTGTTGATTATTACTATCTTGTATGTTACTTCGCAGGATGTCTTACATTATGTTTTAAGTACTAGTTTGATTTAATTTAAGAACTTAGGATGTTTTATTTAATAATATTATTGCGTAGTATTTGTTGTATTGTATATTTACAGTATTTGCAGGGTTGGTATTCAAAAGACATATTGGTGGTTTACAAATCCGAGTTTCCAGAAACTCATTTCACTTACTCAAACCACATACGGCATGCGTATTTAATCTGGGTAGCATCATTCTTCCTAATTTTTCCCATTTCCTTTACTTTGAAGTTCGTTTTATTACATTGAGGACAATGCAAAACTTGAGTGTGGGGGAGGGAAGTAAATAGGAAAAATGGTCTAATTTTTAAAATTTTGTACACTTTATTTTAGTTTTGTTTTTTTAGGGATAAATTTATCGCCCTCGAAGATTTAGTCATTTTCATATGTAAAGTATATATATTAAAAACAACTAACTCGTTCCAACAATTAAAAAGAGGCTATTTGAAATTTTGACATATCCTGATTATTTGAGCAATCCGTTTTCGGATCGATAACATTTGCTACCACATTTATAGCCGTTACCCTAATATGCGAAGAATTAAAGCCTATTTCGTTTGTTATGCATTATTATGCTTGGATTCTATTTTTGCTATGAGTGTGCTGGTGATTGATTCGATTCTAGAACTTGTGCTTGTTATTCATTATAATTCCGCAGTAAGATCGCACTCGTGTGATTATGGTAAATTTAAGTGATAAAGCCAAAATAGGATTTACACCAAATGGCCTTCCGTTTCCGTTTATATTTAAATGAAAATTAGCTAGCCACATCGGTTAGTTAACCACCCATATGGACCCATTTATTAGCACTCATTTTTAGTGCTATATACCCTTAGTACACCCGTTGAGCCATCCCATTTATTTCATAAAATCCATAAAATACAAAAAAATATATTACACCTTTAACCTTAGCCTAACCCGTAGTTGAGTCTATCTATGAATTGCTAGTTACTTGGTATGTTTGGCGTAGTTTTGATGATTACTTGTTGACCACACTTTGTATTTTGTGTGTGCCGTTTCAACAAAGACAGAGGTAGCTACTCTTATTTGTAATTTTTGTGGTGTATGCTCATCCAAAGTGTGGGGGTGACGAGGATGTATGATGTTGAAAAAAAAGAGAAAGAAAAATATATATGTATAAATAGCCAATGTGCTATGAATTATAAAGATGAAGGAAGACGAAGTAATTTTGGTGTATCAATTAGCCAATGTGCTAAGACGTGATACTTGTGTGCATTCGTCAATGAGATTTATCAAAAGGGAGGAATTGGGTACATAATCATTTTATCGTTTGTGGTGACTAGAAATTTTAGACTTAACGTTATTTTTCATTGTAAAACCAAAATAAAATATCCCATCTCTAACTCACAACATTTATTAACCCAAAGCTTAACCTAATAAAAGTCCTTTTGATAGATTTATCGGGTACTTACGCCCCATCAGATTTATTTTGATACTTGTACAAGCCTATGGTATGACATGAAATCATGACTGAGAAATGAGTGATTTACTAACGCAATCAAACAAAATATTCGAGTGTTGAGTGAATTCAAAATCATAAAGTTCTTATTCGTGAGGTGCTTAGTCGTGTTATCTAGCTCGAAGATTGTATGGGTATTGCCAAAATTTCGCATATTCAACTTTCAAAGATAATTGTTCTTTTCTCGTATTAGAGCAATTAAATGTACTTTTGTGAACCATGATGGATGAGATGTTGGAATTATTTTAAAATGCTAAACCTGCTCGAGGGCGAGTAAAACTTAAGTGTGGAGGAATTTGATAACGCTCAAATCGAGTATGTTTTTAGGCGCGTTATCTATAAATTTATATGAGTTATTTGGTTAATTAACGAACTTTTATCACTAATATTGTGCAAAGTTGAGTTTATATGTCCGTAGCTAGCCAAGACGTAAAAGAACGAGAAAAGAAAGAAAAATCGTGAAGAAATGTGTTCTTAAAGAATTCTCGTCAAAAGTAAGATTTAATGTTGATTAAAGGAGCAATCTCGGGCTCAAGAACAAGTGTTTTCAATGAAATATAAGTTGTACAAGACAATTCAAGAAAAAAAAGGAAGAAACCGAGAAAAGAAAACAAGAAAAAGACGAAAATCATGTGGGACGCATGGAGGAGCCGCCTAGCTTAGACGCGCAGCCTCTCAGACTACTTGTGGATGGGCAGCCGCCCGACTGGAATGATTTTCAGTTACACTATGGTTCATTATGACCATGTTTATGACTAGCAATTATGGGAAGGCCGATCATTTCCCTCTGTTAACCCTCCAGCAACGTTTTCTTCCTCCCAAAGTGATACTTGAGCCTATATACAACTAATAGGGGTGTTAACCTAATATACCATTCTTTAACCCTTGACAAAGGTTAAAACCCTTACTTGTCTCACCCAAAAAGCTAAAATAATTCTGCCATTTCTAGTAAAGAAGCAAGAACGAAGGTTCAAGGTGTTGGTTGCTCGTGATTGGTTTGGAGACGGTTATCTAGTTGATTGGAGGCGTTTGGATTGCTCTAAATCCAAGTTATAAGTTTTCTCTTGTAATCAAAGGATTAGGTATATCTTTTATGCAAATGAATTCTTACTTTCATGTTATGAATATTGATTTTTATTTAAGTTTGATGTTTGGAATGAATATGGAGTAGTTTTATATACTTGTGCGAAAACGATATTAAATTGACTATGAGTGTTTGGTTAAATTGTGTGCATGATTATGTTTATCATCTTGTGAGTTTGTTTAAAAATAAACATATCTTTTTAATTTGTTGATGAAACACAACCGGATTTATAGGTCGAAAGGATTTCCCATTATATTTTCATTCCCTAAAATTAGTGCACGAATTAGTAAAGGTTTTTGGTAATTGACACCTATCAAAATTAACTTGTTAAAAAGACTTGTGATGATTTAAACTCGAGTATAGGTTGAAAGGACTTGTGTGAACGAACTTGATTTATACCGTTTTATAGCAAATTGATTAAAATTGGATTAGTACTTGTGGGTGTTCATAGGTCGAAAGGGCTCACCAACAAGCTAATATTTATATGGTTTTTTGTGAAATACACCATGGATCGAAACCCGTAATAAAAAGGATTTGCGAATCACACAATCGTGTTTAACCAAACGAATCAAGCACTCTATGTTAATTAAATGGATTTTTGGTACAAGTATTGTTTTAAATATGAATGAATTTAGTTTGAAGTATTTTTCGATTTTTGAAGTATTAGGGATCGTGACAACCTATTTACTTGTTTCGTTACTATATAATGTTTATAACCAAGTCCCGTGGAATGAACTCGACTTACCTAACTTTACTATGAATGAACGAGTATACTTTCTTGTATGCGTTTTTGGTAGAATAATAAGTCGTGAATATAAATTTTAAAAATTGCACGCAAAACCAAGCACCAAACGTCAAGTTTTACATTTATAAAACCTATACTACATAGACTATTCCGACACACTAAAGAGCAGTGTACCCTATCATGCAGTAGTATAGTGATTGGTAAGTACGGGTGTCGACCCTAAGAACGGTGTGTATTCTCTAGTTATCTAATTGAAATGAAATCTACCTAGAAAGCAATTGTAGAGCCGTAGTAGGGGTGAATACGGTCTTTTTGACTTCTTCGAAGTTTACAAAACTTCAAGTCTTAAAGAAACCGAGTGGTGTAACAATCTACTTAACAACATAACCAATAAGTAGAGGGGGAGAGAGAGAGACCACGATATATAATGGTTCAGGATGGGGGGTTTATACCATCTGTGCGTCCAGTTGGGAATCCACGACACATTTACTATTCACTAGTATAATCTTTATGGTGGACTATAAACTATTACAAACTTCACTTCACCGATATGCATTAAGATCGGTGCTCACTAAGAAGACCTACTCCCAACGGAATTCCACCCTCGGAAACAACCCACAAAGACTCGTGATTCGACTTAACCACAAAGACTTCCCCTTTGGAAGTATCACAAACCCTACTAGATTAACACTCGATCTAGGCTTGACCACAAGGGTACAAGACTCCCCTTACAACCAGTGGCGGACGCAGGATTTTAAATCATGTATGGCACGATTTTTGGCTTCGCAAATTTTTTTAAGTCATAGTCATCCATATAATAGGATAAAACCAGTTTTTGATGATTTTATTACGCGCATTGGTTATTAAAACATAGCATGTAAGTAATATACATAGTAAAACCATTTTTGTTGATTTTATTTCGCGCACTAGTAATTCAAACATTGCATGTAAGAAATATAAATTGTTTGAATGATATAAAAACTAAACACTAAACGCTTACAAACATTTTTATGCGTATAGTACTTTACAAAATAGAAAGTAAATCTAAATTACTATTAAAGATAAAACTATAGACTTTTGTATAGCTAAAATAATTATTATTGTTATGTCACTTGACCCCTATAGCCCATCCCTATACATTAGAAATGACAAAAGTTTTACTAAAAGACAAAAAAAGTACATAAACATTTTGATAAACATTATTGTTTATATTTCTATCATCTTCAACCTTTCATCTCTTTCTTTTTCTTTCAAAGCAAACTCTTCCAATACGAGTAAGTGTAACACTTTTAAAAAATCAACTTTTTTTTACAAGAATACTACTCTTCGGCAACCACAACCATGTGTGGCACGTGCCACACGTAGCCCGTGTGTAGGTCCGCCCCTGTTGCCAAGTGAAGTAAGCGAGTAAAACAATATCCACGCTTAGTTTTTTTTTTAATTTAGTCAACTAGTTAAAATGAGACACGTAGCACATGGTGTGCAAAAAATGGTGTGTAAAAGCATTTGCACAATGACTTGAGAATGGTAATGGATGAAATTTATGTCGTTTTTGATTAATTTGGTTCGTAAGTAGAGATTGGTAATTGGTTTTATAAATATTGTGCGTGAACAAGTTTTATATGATCTATTTCATTTTAAAACTTTAGTTTAATATACGGATGCATAATAATTTACCAGTGTTTAATGTGTTTGTAAATGTAATATTAAATGCACGAGGTTTCGACTATAAGTGCAAATAATAATTATATTTTACTTAAATTTGTTTGACGCGTATTTATCAGTGTACTTTTATTTTGATACTTAAAATTTTGTTCATCAACATAATTTTTGTTTGTCAATCGAATCAATTAATGATTGTTGGTGTTCTAGTTTGTGATCCATATGCATACCTGTTAATAGATACGGATTAAGTTCGAACAATGAGTATATTCAATAATAATATTTTAACTATATTTAAAAATATTATAAATAAATTTAGGAAAAATTCTATTTATCTCTCATCAAACAAATGTGCTGCTACTAAATGTTCTAGGGGGATCTCAATGCCCTAGAGCGACCAAGGCGACTTAGCGACTTTCACCAAATTTTGACAAGTGTCCCTAGTGTTCCAAGTCGTCTCGATACTTGCATGGACGCATGTCAATTTTTGATGAAAGTCGCCCCAATTGCCTAGGTCACCCCGGTCGTCATATGAGGCATTTAGAGAATTGAAGAAAGTTGGGGACATTTAGTGCAAGCACTTTTCCCCTAAATATATTGTTTGAATAATTATTGATTCTCCAAATCCACATATGCACAAGCTAAAGCTGAACGTAATGCAACGACCTTTTTCGTCGGTCGTCCTTGTTGGCATCAAACAGACGCGTCTTCCCCCACTACATGAAACAAAACAGACGCGCCCATACCCTCGACCTTTCATTCTTTCGGTCCGAGACACGACCGAGTAAATTGAATGTGTACAAAAAAAATGTTACCGTTCCCCTTTTTTAATTCAATTAAAAAAACTTTAAACCCCTCCATTTACTATAAAATCTCATTTTTCATACCATTTTTAATCACAAAACACATACATTTTATACACTTTCATTAACTTTTTTAAATGGCTTGTTCGGTTCCACATAGTGACGCTGAAATCTAAGTTTTGGTTCAAAAACTAATTTACGAAGTATGGTTAATCAGAAAGCGATTCTGGATTTAGCCTTGCAATTTGATAATGCATGCACAGCTAATAACGATCTTAAAAAAGCATACGAGAAATGTAATCACATTCCACAAGAGAGCCGTGCTTTGATTGACACTTTCTTAAAAGAAGATTCTGATAAAGATTACGAGCTGAATCTTTCTATGTATGGGAAGGCGGCAAAAATAGAAAAAACTAATGAATGCTAAGTTAGTTTGGCTAAAGGAAAAATACAACTACCGCTCACAAACCCATATAGGTGGTTCGTCATCACAGACCCATGAGATTGGTGATGTATTTCTTACTGAGAAAGGGTTACATCAACTACACCTAGATGAAGAAGCCTTAAGAGAAACACTAGAAGAACAAGTAATGGATGAAAAAGTACGGGAGGATAAAATTAGGCAAAATCAAGGTGACGATGGTGAATTCTTTTTGGAATTTGAGGTCGTGAGATATGATTCAGATTACGAGTCATCAGATAATAATAAAGGAACTATTTTAATTTCGTTGATTTAAATGTAATATTTTAAATAAAGTATTGTTATTTTAAATTTTGTATTTATATTTTGAAATTTTAAATTTCAACGGCTACTTTTTCGTTATAAACACCCTTCGCCATCTCCTCATTTTCTCACACAACTTCTTAACCAACTATCTCAAATGGATTCCAATTTCATTAACGAGAATGAACCATGGGAATTCAATCTAGATATAGATGATTCCGATCTCTATTTAACACCCGTTATGCGTTCCTCTAGTAGCACACATGTTGAACCATCTCCCTACACTCTAAATCCAGTTAGGATAATACCCGGTCCTGCAGGTATTGTTTAGCTCTCGAGTAGCACACGTGTTGAAGCATCTTCCTCAACCTCAAATCCAATTAGGATAATAGCCGGTCCTGCGGGTATTGTTCAGCAAGCCAAGGTGCTTAAAGAAAATGTTTTTATTCTTGATTCAGATGAGGCTTTAATGTCGACACAAGAATATATGCAAAAAGTTGTTGAGGATGTGGGTGAGGATGATGATTTTAAGAGTGATGCATGGATTAGCGCCACTAACTATGTAAATGCATATGACGGCATTGTAACTAGATGTTTAGGAGACATCGACAATAATCTGAAGAAAGAGAAACTTGAACAAGTTGTTGCAATAGTCAAGTCTTGTTCGCCCAATGTGTTTGGCGATCTCACAGTGACTATAAAAGATCTGTCAGGTACAATACCTGGAACAGTACATTACAGAGTCATTAGTGAGGGTGGTTATGGAAATGATATTACTGTAGGAGCTGCTATGATACTTGCTAATGTTTCAGTATTTTTTCTTAAACCATCAATGCGTTACCTTAACATTACAAGGAGAAATGTGGTTAAGGTTTTCCGTAAGGATACGGTTCCTGAAAGTCGCAGTGGTTAAGGTTTTTAAATTTCATATTGTAATTTTAAATTTCGTATTGTAATTTTAAATTCAGGTTGGAAGCTCATGATGAGTTATTCAGGTTGGAATGTGGGGTGAAATATGATTCAGAATACGAATCAGATTAGAACGTTTTCGTATTGTATGCTTAAATTCCAACAAGTTCATGTTTTTAATTTCTGTATTTTTTTTCGTATTTTCTTTCGTGTATTTTTATTTTCGTATTTTAATTTGTAATGTTTAATTATTAATGTAATGTTTTAAAAAAAATTGTTCAGTCGCCTGTGCGATCACCATTACGTGTGTTTGGTCTCTGTGTGGTCTAGAAGAGAGAAAGCTGTGTTAAAATTGAAGTGACGATCGCCAGTACAACCACCACTATACTCTGCCTAAACAAAGCATATTACACTAATCTACTTTATCATGTCTTTTTAGACCACGAAACTCCAAAGCAAACGGTCCCCTAGCCTTGCTAACAAAAAAGAATTAAATAAAGGACACTATAAACACTTTATGGCCTCAGGGGTGCTTCTAACCGATTATGGTACATGTACTACTACTTACTGTATAAGCATCGTGAATGAACCAAATTATGTTACGTATGATAATTTAGCAGTGTATAATATGTTTGTAAACATGATATTAGATACACGAGTTAAGATTATAATTACAACTAATAATTATATTTTAACTAAATTTGTTTGATGCGTATTTATAAATGTACTTTTATTTTGATACTTATAATTTTATGCATTTACAGATTTTAGGCTTTGTTTTAACGGCAATTTATTAGAAACTATATAGGAACTAGGAGAAATTACAAACTAAAGGTGTAATATTATGACATGCTATTAGTGTAATAATCATCACATATTGAATTGTAGGTTCATATTAAGTAAAAACATTATTGAGTATAATGACTAAGCCGTTACAGAATGTGGAGGTCTTATAATTAGATTCATTTATAACACTTCCTCTTGGTTATCCATCATTCAAAGAATATGCCTCGTTAAAACCTTGCTAGGTAAACCCAGTGGGATAAAACCGTAGTTAGGAGAAAATGAGTGAAACCGTATTATTCTTCTCCTCTCATGATCACGTCACTTGAGTCATTTGAGTACATTTCTCCCCTCTGATCTTGTATGTTTATCAAATAGTCATGCTTTTATGCACATTCATAGCTGGATTGTCGAAGTCCCACAGGAAAGCTAAACGGGGCCCAATCTGAGGATAATGGTGAATACTACATATGCCCCAATTAATGTATTTCAACAATCCTCCTTGGATATTCACCGTTTATCCTACCCGTTTATAATGGCCTTATTAAAAAAACCTTATCAAGAAAACCCAATGGGATAAAAAACTTGATGAAGGAAAAGAGTGCAGTGCGCATATGCTTTCTCTCATTTTAATGTTATATTTCAAGTTCGAACGCTAATCTTCTGAACGAGTTGCTCAAATACTTTTGTGACAACAAACTGTTTGTAATGAAGTTCACCAAATTGTGATTGTTAGAATAAGTCTGCAATGATAACAAATATATGTGTAGCTTCCAACCAATATCAAATGCATTAGTTGGAAAGTTATCACAATGCATCTACAAATACTAAAAGAGAAAAAATTACACTTTTTTCATTACGCATAGTAATTGCAAAATGACAACAACATCAATTGGATTAATTTATGGTACTCTGAAGACCACTCATTTCTTCATGTGCAAAAACAATTTTATATAATATGCGTCTAAATGTTTTGTCCATATAAGCTATGCATTCATTTTGATCAAATAATGTTATTGAGGAACTTTATTAATTGTTCTAGAAGCTTGAAATTATGCTTGAGGCATTACATATCCTTCGTAGATAGAATATGAGAGCTCATAATTAAATCCTATTTTTTAGGAAAAATAAATACTTGTTCTCCTAAAAATTATCATAAGATATTTACAACCACCTCGAGATAATATATCTTTTAATAATCAACCTATTATTTTGTGAATCTAATTTATTCTCACAACTCAGTTTTAAAGCACAAACTTTAGAGTACTTATTTTCAGTTTCACACAAAAACGATATGGTATAATCAATAGATTTTAACATTGATGTGTATGAACTTTACGTCCAATAGTTTTAGTATTTGCAAGATATGAGTCTATTTTTTTATGTTGCCAAAACATTTCATTGAGCTCATATTTGGATATAGTTGATTTCTGATCCTCATCATGCATAATAGCAAGCAAGATATTGTATGTAGACAAATTTATCGACGTCGTTTTGTGTCGATTTCCATATATTTTAGGACTGCTAGAATTATTGAGGTTCTCATTAGCTATCTGGGTTCTTTGAAACCTTCATGGTCTAGTGTCTCTTTATGAGGACTATCATGGGGTCTTATATACTCGAAGAACTTCTTGTTTCATGCTCCATATTTTTCTTCGAGGATATTATTGGAATCAATTAGTCTACCATGCTTGAGACATTGTCATAATTAAATAGTGTCCTCGAGGGTACACATATAATCAGAGCTATGAGTAGCTGAAATTTTGTATGGCTTTTAGATTATCTTATAAAATTTTTTCTGAGGGATCATTAGACTTGATTAATTCATTCTGAATTTGCAGCTACTTTCTCTCCTGAAGGAATTATACTTCTTTATATCTCGTATATGTGCATTTAGGTGGAGTAATTCTGCACAGAAAAAAACTGAAATGTGATATGTTTGGGTAATAACCAAAAATATTATAAAAGTGAGGATTTATAATAACATATTGGCTGATGTAAATTTTTGTAGTTGTGCATATTATTAATATGGCCCCATACAACGAAACAAGGTTATCTCTCATTTTCATTTAATAATTTAGAAGTAATTCATCGCTATTTATGATGAAAATACTTACTTTGGGAATGTTAGGCTCACGTTGAGCTATTTAAATATGCAAAACTTGAGGTTGTGCAATTTAATGACCATTTAGACGATGCATCGATTTAAACTTCTAATGGTTCATACAATGGATTTTGTATGCTTACATTTAATCCATTTTTTTCTTTCAGAAATTAAGGAATTGGTCCCCATTCTAGTTGATTAGATTTAATAATCAATTTCTTATGAGAGATAACAAATTAGATTGAAAAGATTCGTTTGTTTCTTCTATAGTTTTTGCATCATTATGACTCGGGAAGGTGTACCGTCATGCACTATAAACTATTATAATTATTGCTCATAAACTTGTGTTATGGACTAATCTTGATATAATGCATGTCGAGGAAGATCAAAAGAATAGAATGCATTGCATTAATATTTAACTTCGTTTCTCATTGGACAATTTCACTATAATTCTTTTACGGAGCAAAAATGTGCTAGCATAGATTCTTAAATCTTATCGATTAGTGTGTCCAACACCCCACCTCTCCTCTGACCCCCAATCTTATATTTCACATAATTCACATTGCATTTTTGGTTTATCAAATTGCATTTTTGTTTGCTATTTTTTCTTAATTTTATTTTGCTACTACTAGTGGTTTTGTCATTGTCATGATACCTCGACCATTATCAGTTTACCATGATAAATGATCCTTAAAATTTATCATTTACATTATCACATTCACTTGAGGGGAATGAAGATTCTATATTGTTTGTTTTATCTCATTCACTTGAGGGAATGGATATCTTTATGTTGATCATTTCATCACATTCACACAAGGGAAATGAGACATCTCGTTGATCATTTCATCCTTTTATCTTGCAACTTGAGGTTGCAACTAGTTTCTTTGAATTAAACATGACAATAAATATTTTCCAACGTCTTATAATGACGATTTATCTACTATGATCATCGTTATTGGTGTCACATTCAGTTGAGTGAATGGAGCAAATTTAGTAAACAGGTTTATCGTTGGGTTCTTAAAGCATACACATTGCTTTGTTTATAAGAAACTTTTATCAAAGCATCGTTTCTCGATATTTGAGCATATTCGATGGCATTAACCATTCAATCGCATGGTTTCTTTTTATTCATTCTAGATGCAATCTCAATTTGCGATAATGTGCTTGCATTTACAATAATTTCCTGCTTTTGATGTCAAATCTTTCTTTTAGATGTTGACATACATATAACCGGATCTTTCACCGTTAGATATTTCTTTTTAATTAGTATCAGAAATAACAAAAATTGTAGAGACCGAAACTCGGCTTATATTTTTTTTATGCATCTTGAGTGCATTAAATTATAGCGAGATTGTAAGATTCTTTCTTCGATTAAGTATTTTCTTTTTTAGCCATCATGAAAAAGACGATGGGGGGGAAGACCACTATTGTGGCTCCACTCTTGTGAAGAGGTTTATTTTCAGCTTTGATTGATGTATCATCAAAGTTAGATGGAATCTCAGCATGAAGAGTTCAAGGGGGACCGGTTTTTTCTCGCTATGTCAAGAACAACAAAATTCAAGATGATAACCATGGGTTTTATATCTTTAAAACTTAGTATATTTATCTGATCTACTAGAATACCAACGCATCATTGATTCTCCATATGGAATCATGATAAACTTAAGGCTTTATCTTTTTTTTCTTTATGACTTAACATGGCAGTTATGTTATTGATTCTATTATTGAATCAAATTAGAACTAAAGGTTTAATCATAATTTTTCAGTGCATAACATGATGTATATGATATTGATCTTATGGAAGAATTATATTAGAACTTGAGGTTTAATTAATTTTTTTCACCACAACATGAGGTTGTGCTTTTATGTGCAATGACTTGAGGTTTTTAAAGATAAACAATAACTTGAGGTTATTGTATTTTAATAGTATTCATTGTAATAAAACTTTGTGGTTTTATTATGAATAAATATTAATCCATAACATTAAGGTTATGATTTCTTTTTTTTCTTTGGATTTAACTTAAGAGAATCATCAAAGCACATAATGCTCTTAAATAAAAATAACCATAACTTGAGGTTATGATATTGATCTTTATGAAAAGATCATGTTAGAACTTGATGTTCTATATTTTTTTTTCTTTTTTATAACACAAAATGAGGTTGTGTTATTTTTGATTTCTCTCTTTTGTAGTTACAAAAAGAAAATTTATTGTTCTTTTATATACGAAAGTGTTTAGAGGAATAATCATCAAGATAAAAAAAATATTGCAGATCATAGTAGATCTTGGTAAACAAATACAAGCATCAATGATCTGCAATATTTTTTTTATCTTGATGATTATTCTCTTATTCTCTTAAACTCTTTCGATATGTCAAGGGAGACGGTTTTTTTTCTCGATATGTCAAGAACAACAATATTTTTTTTATCTTGATGATTTTCTTCTTGTCCCACTGGGTTTTACCTAGCAAGGTTTTAACGAGGCATATTCTTTGAATGATGGATAGCCAAGAGGGAGTGTTATAAATGATCTATCCTTTGTGCATAAAATTATATTACCTGGTAGCTATTTCAGTACCTTGATGATGGATACAAATTTCAGCCGTCAAAACCAATTATGAATTTTTCGTTTCATCTAGCTATAGAGACTCGTGCTGATAACGTGTTGTGAAACAACGGCCTAACAGCACCACACATATGAGATGTATACAAGAAGAAAGTAAAGAGAATTGAGACATGTGTATTTCATTGAGAGTCATTCTATTACAAGTACATACAAGTCTCTATATATAAGCCTCTAATCATCACCGTATTAAGTACAAACATTATTGAGTCATAATGACTAAGCCGTTACAGAATGTGGATGGTCATAATAATTAGATCATTTATAACAATACTTATAATTTTATGCATCTACAGATTTTAGGCTTTATTTTAACGGCAATTTATTAGAAACTATCAAGGAACTAGGAGAAATTACAAACTAAAAGTGTAATATTATGACATGTTATTAGTGTAATAATCATCTCATATTGAATTGTAGGTTACATGTACCTAAATGTATAGTCATTATGTAATCAAACCAATTCAATATAATTATGAGTGCACTTAATGGCACTTAAAGTATTGATCGTTTTATTTGTTAGTATTGATCAAGGTTATAAATAGCGTGAAGGGTGGTGTGGCGGCATAGCCAAGTCTCAAGCTTTAGCGTGAGGCGTTGCGTCATAGCGTTTTTAAGGCGTGACTTAAGGCGGCAAAAAATATTTTTAGAGTGGTCAATATTAGTTAGCTACTAGGCTTAAAATTGAGTTATGGAGTTACTAAGCCCGAATCTCATACAACCCAAATCATAAATGCTTGTAAATAAGCCCAAGTCCTGTAAATCTCATAAAAGCTTCAAAAAAAGGCGTCACGCCTTGCGCTATAACAAGACGTTTATCACGCTTTATTGCACGCCACGCCTAGAGATGACACATCGGCATGTTTCGTAACGTAGAGGCCATGCCTCGCGCTATGTCACCGCTATAGCGTGCCTTTTAGAACCCTGATTATATATAAAGATTCAGTAATCTAATTGAATGTGGAAGTCTTCCTAATTAGTGTGGAAGTCCTCATAATTAGTGGGCTATAAAAGTTGAAGTATGGGAATTCGATGAGGTTATATCATTCAGTACTTAAATTT
>BQNB010075773.1:0-31363 GCA_026074375.1 Tanacetum coccineum | reverse complement strand
TCAATACGGAATTCAACTTGCCTGTGTGGCGGAAGTCCAGGTAATTCTTCGGGAAATACCTCGGGAAAATTTCGGATAACATAAACATCTTCTAATCGCTTCTCATTCGAATCTTGTTCAGTTACTTAAGCTAAGAATAGTTCACAGCCCTTCTCGATATACTTTTAGCCTTAATGCAAGAAACGACCTTCAATCGGGAATTATTTCTATCGCCTTCGATAACCAATGTCTTACCTTCCAGTGGAATCCTAACCTTTTTCTATTAACACATTATTGGTACTTACTACTTTTCCATCGGCCAATTCGACTTCATAGCTAGTATCTAACTCAACCGGTTCAATATCAATAAGGGTACTAAAATTTGTAGACACAAAACTTTTGTCGGTACCCGAATCAAATAAAGCAGTAGCATATCGATTATTGAGTAAGAATGTACCAGTAACGACTTTCGGATCTTGTTCTTGCATTTCGGACAAACCTCGTTGTCATTTGATACAACATTGGTCATGGCTCCAGCATTAGCCCTTCTTTGGTTTTGTCGGTTGTTGTAGTCGCGTCGGTTGTCACCACGACCACCACGGTCTCCTTCACCCTTTCTCTTTTCACCTTCATGAACCTCATCACTTTTATCTTGGATTATCTGCCCCATAAGCTGATAAGCCATACGGACAGCATGATCAATAGTAGCTGGTTGCGACGAGGTCACATCACCACGTATGTTCTTCGATAATCCACGAATGTATTGCTCTACCTTCACCTGCTCAGGCTCCACCATTCTGGGACACAACAGGGCCAGTTCATGGAATCGGTTTGTATATCCATCAATGTCAGTCCCTTTTAATTTCAAATTGTACAATTCTTGCTCTAGTCTTTGCAACACACTTCGAGGACAAAACTCCTCGGTCATCCACCTTCTTACTTCAGCCCATGGAGTACCATTAGCAGCATCAATACCCATGGAAGCAGTTCTTCCATTCCACCAAGTCAACGCATGACCTTAGAGAGTGGCGGTTGCAAATTTCACCTTATCATTTTCCCTACATTCACTTATTCAAAACACAGACTCCAACTTCTCAAACCACTGACATAGACCCACGGCACCTTCAGTGCCTTTAAAAGTGTGTGGATTACACTTCATGAAGGTCATGTAAGTACACCCAGTGATTTCAGCTTCCACTGGTCCGGTGCCACCAACTCCAGCACCACCGGCTCCATCACCACCGGCTCCACTACCACCGGCTCCGTCACCACCGGCTCCAGCATTACCGGTTCCACGATTCAAATTTGCCATAAACTCATTCATGGACGTGGTAACTTGTTCTCTAATAATCTCGCGCATGCGAGCCTCCGACATAGGTTTTGGCGGCATGATCCTGTTACAACACAAATCAAATCATAATGAGTATTCATTCAATGATTGTATTAAGCAAAAGGAACAATTTAAGAGAAACAATAAAAGAAAGGAATGGTAATAACAACACAATGTAGAATTAGTACCAAAAGATAATATTTCATTAATTAAGAACTAGATACAAGTTGCATAGTTTTACATTACATGTGATCACCTAATGTTACACAACCCAAAATTTCTAGTCCTACTAACCGAAGTCTCGGTTTAGTTAGTAATTTACAAAATACATCACAACTGATAAACTAATCTAACGAGAGTCACTAGGTGGTCCCCGTGGCTCAAAGGGTCCATCATCCTTGTTCGACTTCTTTGAGTTCTTCCTTGAACGTCCATCATCTTCATCATTAGAGGGCGGCTTAGGAACCGCTCCCTTACGAACCATCTCCTGATAAAATATCATGTTCTAACCAATGGACTCATGCAACCTCCGCTCCGCACTAGCACGATCCATGCGAGCAATCACTAACTGCATCTCCTTATCCTCCAACTTTTTCTTCAAAGTTGCATTTTCCCCACACTCAAGAATCTTCAACCTCTCAACCACATTACTCAAAGTCTTTTCCACATTACCCAAGTCATGATTAAGTATCTTTCTTTCCTTCTCACCTATCTTGATCTGCGAGTCCAAAAGAGCAGTCTCAGTACGATTGGTACCTACCTCGGCCTCAATAAGTCTAGCTCGAGTACGAGTAGCCTCCAAGTCACGCCTCAATGCCCATGGTTCCAATCCTCCAACATGTGATGAGTCACGTGCAGCAGATGACTCTCCCACCTCATACATACCCCTCGGGAAATCACGGACAGCAAACGGCCTTTGGGTAGCAGTCCCAAGAGTAGGCCCAGGTGCAATATCAGCCTCCTCATCCTCCGACTCAGAATCAGATGATACAGAATCGGATGACTCTACATTAGGTGGCTCAGCAATAGGTGGCTCGGAATCAGAAGACTCGGCAGGTGGGGGCGGGGTTTGGTCACCCTCAACCTCATACGGAAAGATCAACTCTGCCTCATCATCAATCTCAACCTCGACATCCTCATCCTCGATATCCTCACCCTCAATATCCTCATCATTAATATTCTCATTCATATCCTCATCTTCTTCTAACCAACCATTCATATTGTCGGGCTGTGGGTTATAATGTTGGGCAAACTGATCCCCATGCCCATTGTTGGGTTCCGGTTCTTCTTCCGGTTCTTCTTCCTCATCCCCATCATAATCTACTAGCTCCTCATCATCAGGAATGTCCACCATTTCATTAGGATCTTGGGCATCCTCAACGTGGTTCGGCTCGTTAGGGGAGTTAGGGTTCTCCATGACAATCTGCGTCGTATAAATATCTCGTATTAGTATTAAATAATTCCATAATTAACATTTAATAAATTTACAACATATATATAAATTCATATATATATATATCAAAATAAAACTTCTCAATCCGGTCTTGTCGGTAATTCGGAGATTCTTCTTGCACCGTTATAGTCAAAAGATTTCAAAAATTCTTTTATTCATTTTCTTCTTTTGAAAATCTTTTGTTCTCTATAACTTAAGCTCTTGATACCAATCTGTAACACCCTCAATTTAGCTCGGTCAGCGGAAGGGTCCAATGGTGTTACTTATTAGCACAATAACTCAAATCACAGAAAACGACTCGAAAAGAGACGTTTTAAGAAAATTTCATTCATTCGAATAATAAAAGTTTACATCACGGTCCCAATAAGTTTAACAACGTCATACAACGTTTTACAAAACATTTTCAAATGAATAATTATTTAGCGGGCCTTCATGTCTCCATCAATCCGAATTACCTTCAAGGACCTGAGATAAAACATGCTAAAAGTCAACAATAATGTTGAGTGAATTCATAGAGTTTATATATATAAACAATAAAAATTTTCCGAACACAAGTATCATTTTTCAAATTATCAGGATATAACCGATGTGGATCATAACATCATTATGAGGGGGGAATAAATATAAGCCTCAAGACTTCGAACCTTACCAAATATTCAGTAATTTTGCCCACATAACAACCCTCCCTATGAGTGTCCTCTTATTCTCTATACAATGCATCCCGTTGGTGTTATATCCCAACACAAAGACGAAGCTAGTCGTCCACGGTCGGGGAGGTGGTAATCTCTCCAAATAGTACTATTTCATGAATAAGCGTAATGCCTTATTTTCCTGGCAATTAACAATTCATGATATTTCTGCGGGAACTTTTTATTTAGCGATTAAAGCTAACTTATTAATAAACAAGGCTACTAGCATACAATTCTGGGTCCCAGTGTTCTATTTTAAAAACAAGCATGTTATCTCCCTCGTTGGGTTTTCATAAAAACATTAAAATGTAAAAATGCGAGGCTATGAACTCACTTGATAATGTTGGAAGAAAATAGATCGGCGATAAACGAACTCGGTCGTCGGCACGTAATCACCCGGAACCTATACAACATGTATGGGTTTTAGGTTTTATGTCGGTAAAAATTAATAACGACTCCAAAATAGACAAGTATAATATGTATGTGATGATTGATTAAGTTATAATTGGGTAAGTTAAATCACACTTAAGTTTTCTAAGTAAAAAGTATGTCATTTTTACTAGTTTTATTAATTGCTAGATTTTACTAGTTTTAACCTAATTGGTCCAAAAAGCCCAATAGGCCTAATTATAAGCCCATTAAGTAATTTGGTCTATTTTAATGGTCCATGACCAGGCCTTAGTCCAAATATTAGGCCTAAGTGGGTTGGGTCCAATGCTAAGCCCAATAAGTCTTTTAAATATAATTAGTGTATTTGGGTCTAGTGGCCCATTTAAGTCTTATGGCTTATTTTAAGTTTATGTGTATAACTTGTATAAACTTTTCGGGTTTTCGAGGTCGATATAAGTTTAAGGTCAGTAGGTTCAATATATAAAAACTCCCAAAAGTGGGTCCTACCACCTCGGGTTTTCGTCGCAAAAACGCTTTACAAACTTTTAGTATGGATATAGACGTAAAAGTTTTATATAGGTTTATGTTTATAAAAATAGTTGTATCTCTTTAACCATAAATAATATACTTATAATATTTACATTTCTAGTTTCATATTTAAGTGTACATTATAGATTATAAGTTATTTCTATACTTAATTTTGAGTGGACATATACTTAAAGTCATTTCTTTATACAAAAGTCAATTTATCATTTTTGGCTGAAAACTCACTTTTACCATTTTTGACGCCATTTTCAAACCATAATGAATTGGTTGATCATCCAATTGGTCCAGTATCTACATGAGTTTATCTACATCTCATAGTTTTAGGTTTTTACTCAACTCAGAGTGCAATTATGACTTTTTATACGTTCTGTCCAGCAAGGTCAGATTTGCTTACTTTTGGTAAAATGGTCATATCTCATGCAATTTTTGCATTCAAGTGTTGATTCAAATTGCTACTAGCTCACAAAACAATTGTCCACAACTTAGATAAGTCAAATCAGTTATTTATCATACTCAAAAATGTCAAACTTTCTGTTTACTTCTGTCCTAATTTTTCTAGTGATTTCTACCATGTTTTAAGTTAGGTTTATCCATTTTCAACCTAATCTAGTACACACAAAACCCCAATAAACTTTTGATCATCATATTCATCATATTTACAATTACATTTATAAATAAAATACAAGAAAATACAAGAATAACAAAAATAAGTAGAGGTTTATACCCACTAAATGATGCAAGTGATGATTTTCACCCAAAACAATGTGACTCTTTTACACCAAGCCTTGAATCTTAACCCAATACCCCTAGAACATCATCATTTCTCCATGCAATAACTCTATGAGTACTTGAATTAATTCAGCCCCTAATGTGTATGAAATCTTGCTCAAAACCCTTCTTGATCACTTTGAAAAATGAAGTAAACTAGCTAGGTAGTCATATCCACTAGCTACAATATTTAGGTTAAGTAAATTTTTGATGGAAATGATGTTGTAAGGTTGTTTGTTCACGGCAAAAGGGAGGGACAAAGGAGGTGTGTGTGGTTTTTTTTTGTAAACAATGGGAGAAATGAAGATATAGATGGTTTTGCTAACAAGTGTGCATGCAAGGGACTAAGACACTTGTCTTAGTCCTTGCACCTCTATAGAAAAGAGAAGTATGGTTGAGTGTGGGAATGGTGTGGCCGGCCATAGGCCTTGGTTTGTGGAATGTATTAAAATATTTTTTTTTGATTTTTAGTTATAAGTTTTATTAAAGTGTAGTGTAAAGTTAAATTAAGAAAAGTAATATATTGATGTAAAAACGCGAGTTTTAGCATGTATTTTGTAACGCAAATCTACAACGGAAAAATGTAAATGATGAAAATTATAATCGTCGATGCTTAAGTGGAATTCGCGATTCTTTGTAAAACCTCGCGTAATTACGCAATGTTACGTAATACCATATGTCTTCGGAGTAATTAGGTAGTTACCATCTCAAACATAAAAATGAAAAATTATATTTAATATGAGAGTAAAATAACGACCTGAATTTGACGGAGTGTCACAGAATGAGACGTATTTCATGATGAAATTCACTCTACTATTGACACTATAAGCAAAATGATGCTTATGAGAATTAGGATATGAGGATGACTCATTGATCTATAGGGAGAAATTAGGTATAGGTTTTTCGTATGGAGTAGACGTCAGCTGGTAGTAGAAGAGAGGAAGAGTTAAGAACAAAAATTGAATGGTATTACAAGTTGCTGCCGGCGGTCCCAGATATATCTGGGGGCCGCCTGCTTTAATCAGGGGGCCGCCTGCTTTAAGGGGACCGCCACCAGCAGAGATATTTTAGAATCGATTGTTGACGAAATTTTTTTGATGACCAGTGACCATTTTAATTTGCATTTCTCTAATTAAAAATCCTTAAATTACTTCGGATGAAGTAATTAGGTTGTCACGACACGGAATGGAACATAGACTAGAATCGAGAGTTAAAAGAAAAAAAGAGACCGATTTACGGAATGTGTTCCATCATTCCTAAATCTAGACGAATATAATTTAACGATTCACGGTTGAGGGGTAAAGAAAGAATGTCGACGATGTTATCTTTAGAGGCAACCTTTTCGAATGGAGATGTTTCCTTTTGGACATTGTCCCGAAGGAAATGGTGACGTATCTTTGGTATGTTTCGTACGCGAAAATAATAATAATAATAATAATAATAATAATAATAATAATAATAATAATAAAGAAAACAAATGAAGATAGAGGCGACGAGCTTGACAATGTCAAGACGGATGGTGGTTAACGTACGATAAACTACACTCACAGAGTTATGTAGCTCTTCTCGAGCATTGCGAATATTCATAGAACAATCACACGACGAGGTATACGGTTGTCTTAAAGGTGGTAGCGGAAATAGTGGAGGAAAGAGATTAGCCATCTTTATGGTTGAAGAGGCGTGGTTGAGTGAGAAGAAAGAGGTGTGATCGAAAGACAAGAGGGTTTTTAGTCGAAGGGGAAAGAATGTTTCATTGACGGAGTGAGATGGTTTTCGTCGAAGAGAAAGAAACTTCTTTATCGTAGAGAAAGAATGTTTAGTCAAGAGCAATAAGTTTTTTGTCAAAGAGAAAGAATGTTTTTTTTTTTTCGTTTCGAAGAGAAATGGGAGATGCGTTTTAACTATATGTTGTTAAAAAGATTGATAGAGATTTTTCGGATATGACCTCCTTTAACATTCTGCAGTCCAAATTTACTTGATTTTCCGGAAGAAAATTCAAGTTGTTAATCCTACTTGGAGGAGCGTTAGGATTGTATCTAAGCTGACCAAAGAGTGGATGATTTGGAAGAAAGCGAGACGATGATTCAAAGGAGTGTGTGAGTGAAGACTCTAAGAGATTTTTTTAAGACCATTGCGACTTTTTTGAAAAATTTAGATTAGTGACTCGGACGCGATAGAAAAGGACTATTTCTAGTGTGAGAAAATTATACCATAGATGTATAAGACATATAGATATAAGCATGCAAGTTTATCTAAGCATGCATCAAACACAATAATCAACAATATTAATGTGTAAGACTATTTGACTTAAAATACAATTGTCATACATAAGACTAACATAGTGTGGGTGCACATATTAATACGCAAGTCATGTAAATATAAACGCTTTAAAAAACGTGATATTTTTTAAATGCAATATCATGTAAAACATGTTAGCATCTTTGCAACTTAGGAGCATGTGTTATTTAGATAAACTAAGAGATATTTTATCTAAATTGCTAGAAAAAGGCAAACGCTTTTACAATAAAAAAAAAAATGCATTCAATAGCTATGCAAAATAACGTTCGGCATTAAGATAATCATGAAAGCATATAATTGCATTACGTGGGAGCACGTTATCATCTTGAAACTTTAAGCACATATGTGAAATGCTATCGTTTAGATTGACTCAGGAGAAACCTAATTTTCTACTTTGCTTAAGGAGTGCCACTCCTAATGAAATACAATAGTCTATCGATTATGGTAGGACTTATCATTTAGGCATATTTAGGAAGTGTTATTTAATCAAAATAGAGATATGAATATGAGACTATCACTTAGAGGTGCTCCAATTCACGGCTAATCATGGCCATTGTTATGGGTTATACTCGAACCCACTTCACTTTTAGAAGCAATCAATTGTTAGGTCAAGTTGGAAGTTTGTGCAATAGATTCTCTAATAGTCATTCTCATGTTGACAAAATAGAATTCCTATATTTGCCTAATGAAGTGTAGCAAAGATAAAATTTGTATTGTCTTTTCATACAAGGCCTACTATGACTTAACTAACGTACTTTAATTTTGGTTCACATAATCCTAATCAAGAAGTGGAATTCTAAGGTTTGAATAGAGAGCAAGCAAGTTGTTGTAGCTATAAGAAAGAATGATTCATCTAGGACCTAGGAGTATGATAAGTGACAATGTGTAATGCTCTATATTGAGAGTGTTCAAAGAATGCACCTTTGCATTTCTTTTATAAAAGAAATCCAATTAAGGTTATTTACCTCAATAGATCTTGTGTTTGTTTCTTTGTAGAAATAATGATGATTAACTAAAGTTTAGTTGCATCTATGTTAGACTTTTAAGCAAGATATTGACAAGAGGAAAATGTTTAAATCTAATGCCATAGGGCGGATCTACCTAAACCGAAGATGAATTTAGGACTAAGGATCCATCGATCCGTGGAGGTGCCAAGTTTGGGCAAGGATCATTTTCCCATTATGAGAGATGGTGTTGACATTAGGTTATTAAGAGAAGCTTATATAAGCTATATGAGTTCTCGATTTGAGTTTTTGGAAATGACATCCAAGACTTGCTTATCAAGTTGGAGTACTTATGAGTTTCCCAATGTAAATTCATAAGTCATCAATCCTACTTAGAGTGTGTTAAGTTTAGCATGTATAATTTTACCATAGCTAATAACACAACATTTGAACACTTTAGACTCAATGAAACATCTTCATTGCAAGTATGAGTTGCAATTTGATGACCAATATTATTGTCTTACAATCGACTTCGTGATTTCATGTAATAACCAAGGATGGTTAACATTGTAGTACTCGGAAAATATATATTGTCATTGATTGATATTTCCGTGTTCAGTTAAATCCTAACCTCGCATTTCATGTTAATTTTTCCAAATTTTATAATTAGACTTGATTAGGTGAGAGTGATTATCGTTTTGAATAAATAATCATCTTCTTATTTGATAGTTCTTCTTACGATCTCTTATTAATGTATGTTGCAATATGTTTGTGGAATATGTGCAATTCTTCTAGTCCTAAACTTGGTTGGTTTAAGGGTTCTCATTTTGGTGATTAAGAGGGGGTATAATAATATTATATCTTATTTGGTAGAGTAAGGAGACAGTTTAAGATGAGAAGAGAGTTTGAGTTTTAAGGTTTTGATTTTGAATTGTTTGAGCAGATGTTTACATATGTTTGTGCTTTGCTCATAGTTTGGATTTTCGGGGCATGACATATTTACAAGGGCATTGCAAGGTAAATTAACTTGAATATTTTGGATATAACATTCAAGTCGTCAATCCTACTTCATTATGTATTTTATGCATATATTTGCCAAATATTTGGAACACAACTATTGGACAAGTAGACTCAATATGACATCATCTACACAAGTGTGAGTTATGATCAGATGCATATTCTTAACGTCTTGGAAAGGGATGTCGTTATTTTCATATCAATCGAGTGTGATTGAGTATGTAGCTTCAAGATAATATCTCTTGTTATATTTTGATATAATCTTAAAGCTAGACAAATAAAAATCCGATTTCTTGTCCATACTCAAAATCTTATCAATTAGATTCGATAATACACATCTAACTTAGTTTGAATATATGAGTTTGAGTTATATTCGAAATCTTTCTTGACCCTCACGAATACTATTTTAAAAAGAAGACAATAAAGATTGTATAGTTGTTCATATAATCCTAAGTCTAGTTGTAAGTGAGGTTGTTGAATAATGACAAGTTAATTTTTCTTACTTCAAGATTTGTCATTTATTTTGCTTTGTAGCTCGAAAAACTATTTGTTGATATTGTATAGTAGGGCATAATTTTTGACATTATATGTGTATATATTGATTTTTCCTATGCATTCAACAATTTTTATACAACACACATCTTTTGTAAAATACTATACGTTGGTAAAAAGAATATAATTATGTGTGTGTGTTAGAACAATGCAAGCACAAGCAAAGTTTAAAAATACATTTTCTTTTACTTAATTACCAATGTATTAATACAATCTTTTATTTTGTTTAACCAACCCAATGTCAAACACCGCAAGATGATGAAAAGATTAGCATCTTGTTGGGAAGAGAGTTGATGTGTTAGAAATATTTTAGTGACGGGTTTTAATATATGATCTTAGAACATTATTTTTCCACACACTTGACAAACTATTAAACTCCCGTTCCTAAGTGGGTTACTACACTCAAGATGATCTACAAGATGTTTATGTAACACTTGTAAATTAGGGATCTTATGCATATATGCATGCATAAAACATTTTGCAATTAACGCAGGCAATTAGCGTGATAGTTCCTATTAGGCATAAGCCGAAAACTAGTAACATACAATTAGTATAATGGCACATGGCATTTAGATATATGAATTAGCTCAATTACAAATCAGTAATTGATTACTTATTATATCTATTAAACAAGTTATTATTGAAAAAAAAAAAAAATAGAGTCAAAAGACACATATCATTTAGCATGCACATAAGGATATTGTCCGTTATTTTTGTGTATTAGATATAACAATGTATACTTAGCTTGATTTGATTTGATAATAAAATAGTTCCTCCCCATTTTAAAAATTAATTAAGATCAATATTTTGAAAGGACAAATACACTATTTTTCAAAGATATATCAATTAGAAATACACGACTCAAAGGAAAATGTAAAATACAAGTTTTACGTTAAAACGAAACTCAAAGTTTTAACCACTATGTAGTATTTTGTATTTCTGGCTTACTTAAGTTTAGAATGAAAACTTGGAAGTATTTTTAAATGAAAGTAGATTCAATTATCTTCGAAATGGCGGATGGCACGACTTCTACGGACTTACGGTTGATTTTATATGATTTTTCAAAGTTTGCCAAATTTTGCTGAAACAGACAGACGGCCCCCATAAAGGTGACGGCCCCAGATATATTAGGGGGCCGCCCGAACAATTATGGGACCGCCACCAGAGACCTAAAAACACGTTTTTTATTCAAACTCATTTGGTGACTTGACTGTGGAACATAGGACTTTAAAAAGTTGTTCCAACACATAAATTTCGTGTTTTAGACATCATTTCTACTCTTACGACTTAGACAAATATAAGTTGACACTTCCAAGTTCTTTTGAGAAAATTTTCTTTCAAGCAAGTATACGAAGTATATTTAATAACAAAAC
The DNA here is from genome assembly GCA_026074375.1 of Tanacetum coccineum. NCBI lineage: Eukaryota > Viridiplantae > Streptophyta > Magnoliopsida > Asterales > Asteraceae > Tanacetum > Tanacetum coccineum. Next base: position 20,024 of record BQNB010075773.1, on the reverse strand, counting down.
TAGTACGAATCAAACAACAAAACACTTTTCATATTTAATCCTCTTTCATGGGTAATTTGATACATGGATCGTACTCTATTTTAAAAACCATTTGTTGTAAACTTAGAGCGACGTTAGCTCTGATACAATTGTGGAACCGTGAGGGGGGTGAATACGTTTTCATTAAAAAAATTTTAAGATCAAGGATTACATCACTCTTCTTCAGGCGGTCCCATATATATATGGGAGCCGCCAAGTATATCTGGGCGGCAGCCCTGAATTAGGGACGCTCCAGAAGAGGTTTTCAGACTAGATATTTTTGTATCAATTCACCAATCAAGTTTTGAGCATATGAGAAGTTTTTGATAATTGGTTTATAATAGCTAACATCATATTCTAACAATATAATCCATACTCACATATTTGCACAAAGATAACAACCTTAACTAACAAGATATCACAAACAATCACACACTTATGGAACAATGCAAGTATAAAAGTAAATCGGGTATATGTAAAGAAATAAGTACATGCGAAAGGTAACTGTAAATGCAAAAGACACGGTTAGTTTGATTTGATAGTGGTTCGCCGTCATGAATCTCCTCTTTTAGCCTAATCCTCCGCGAGTATCCAACTCGAAAGTTACTTTCCATATCAACAAGTCCCGTTTCGGCGGAGAAATCCTTATTACCAATGCTTACATTATTTCCGACACTAAGTAGATGTCGAGTTCTTCGTGGGTATACCCAAAACCCCCCGTTTATGTTTTATGGCCCAACATAACACTTGTGTTTTATGGCCTAAACACATAAACCGCGTCGCTTACATTATTTTCCGACACTAAGCTAGATGTCGAGTCCTAATCTTAGCTAGAACCAATCTACCACTTCACCAATGTATTTTAAGGCCTAAAATACTAACCAACCCACAATCAACCCATCCAAATATATACATCATTTGGATCTACACACTACTAAAGATTGGAAGACATGGACTCGATCTATATGTAACAAATGTTACAAATGGACTAACTAGACTACATAACTTCGGATCTTGAAGATGACCGAAGTTCTTCTCTTTTGTCACATTGACGGGAAGACAGGAAAGGATAGAAGATTAGATCAATTTTAAACCAAGATTAAAACTATGTTTGTGATCAAGATATTTAGAGAGCAGAGAATGGGATTTTAGAGGAGTAGAAAGAATTTGAAAAAATCTATGCAAAGCGGAGGGTTAATTTTCAGAAGGGGTTGGACCTTAGTATTTGTTAGTCAGGATCCCCAACGGTCAGCTGGTGTGCAAGTCTTGGTGGTCCATTCTTATTATAGGGGGCCGCCTAGGCCCTAAGGGGGTTGCCCCTAGACTGACGCTCCGATTTTGCTTTTTTGTGCGGAAGGGTTTATCTGACTAGCTGGGCAAGCAGTTTTTTAGGGGGAAAATTTGAATTTCAAATTTTGTGTTTTTAAATAAAACTTATTTTTATTTAATTAAAACTATTTTGTGTATTTTTATATAAGTCTAGTTTTATAAAAATATGATGGATTAAGAAGAAAAATTATTTTCTTGATTACTAATTAAGTTTAATGATTTGTTTATCCTCATAACCTTGCAGTGATTTACGTCAGGTGTAAACCAATGTCCGTCCTTGATGATAATTGAGTCGTCGCGAGATTGTTGAGCATGTATGCATTGATATTTGTGATTACGAGTAACTTGCGCACTTTACGTTTATGTATTACATTTAGTAAATGTTTGTCATCACCAAACATAAAGAGATCGTATAGATTAAATATCAGAATATTTGCACTAACATCTTTATTTTCTTCTACATCTTGTAGAATCCCACAATGACGACTTTGGTCCTTTTGTTTCCATCTTGTTTCATTCGTGTTTTATCTTATCAACTCAAATATAATTCCCAACAATCTTCCCTAGTTGATAATGACAAAACCAAATAAGCACAAATTCCCCTGAAGTTAATTATACGAATGAAATCTTCCCCCTTAGCTACCATAGGATCTACAAAGTTGCAATCATCAAACTATTATTCCCCTTTTTGTAATCATCAAATCGGGGGACTAAGTTATGCTAACTTCGATCTTCAAAACCACAAACCAATATTACACTTATAATCCAAGGCCTTCTTGTCTCCTACAAATTACCACCATTAGCACAATAAGAAAAATGAACTTGAGTAGTGGACACTCCATAGCAGTACGTAATAATGACTAGTGTAGCAAAATCCATTCACCTCGAATGTAGCATGTAAATGGTTAAACATTTTAAAATTAAGACTTCCTGAAACCATATGTTAACCATTTCTTGAATCTTCTATTCTGTAGCTTTTTGGGTAATAATTTACTGATGAACGATATTAAGTATAACGAACTTGAACTAAGTAGAAAACCTAACTTTGATTTTTTAATCTGCTAATTGATTAAAATCTTTTACTAAAAAAAAAAAAAAAAATCTATGAGATATGAATTGGTTGTAGATGAGATCTGTGTGTTATCATGTGTGTCATCTCCTTCTAATGTGTAGGGTTCACTTTTACAGACCAATGTAAACCTAACATGCTTACAAAACGCGTAAAAGATAATACATATCTTTTCCTACAATTATTCATACATATCTCTTAAACGGTACTAATACTATTTGTAATATTACGGTACTAACTATTCTGAATCTGTACTTAACTCTTCATGTACTGTCAGTATCTACTTAACTTGCGAGTACTAAGTATATAACTAATCGGTACTAAGTTCAGGAATGTATATTTTTTTTCCCCGCAACAATCCTCCTCTTCTAACATGATTGTTGAACTTGTTGTAACTTAATTTTTCTTCAATTATTCTTCTTAAGTTCTTTAAGGATGTATCCAAACACTTTATCCAATCTTGATCTCTAATTAATCATACAGCTATCCATTCTGTACTAAGCAACATGTCTTTTCAGCAACACAGCAACATCTTTTCAGCAACAATCCAACTAAGTTGGCTTTGTAGTTTTTGGCAAAACTACCTGCTTAAAGGATTTGATATTCCTTTTCGGTAGCATTTGGCTCTGGGATAGTAAACTCTCTATTTCAAAATATGGTGAGTTTTCATTACCATACAGTTTTTGGTAAAACTGTCAGACATCAACGCTATTGACTTGTCTTTTACCAAATAAGTTTGCTTTTGGACTTAGCACAATGCTTTATTGCCATAACAGGGTGAATGGTAAACCATATAGTTTTTTAGCAAAACTATCAGCTATGAATATATTTGAGTAGTCTTTACAAGAACCTGTTTGATCCTGGGACTACAACTCTTTCACCATGAAGCAAGGTGAGTTTGAGAACCCTCAATTTTTGGTTAATATTGTCAACATAACAAGATCTTGATTAGTCTTTACCATAAGCGTTTTTGCTTATGACTAGCAGTTCTTATGAATATTATGCGTTGGTGAACTGATGACCATTTCTTTATGTGGTGGTTAGCCAACACTCAAACCCTTCTCAATCCCATTTCTTCTTTACTCTTCATTCAGCTGTTGTTTAATGAATCTTATCAAATCTCATGCTACGTTCTTCTCTTTATACCTCCAAATCCAAGATCTCAAGCATCCTTTGCTTCAAATTCCTTTGAGACGGATACTTCTTTCAAACCATACATATGAATGATTATCCCATCTTAAGCTATCAATATGTAAACTCACATGATTCACTATAATCTTTATGTGACAATCCCTAATTTTGTTGATTATTCCAGAAGTCACTTTGATTCATTTTCTCTCTTTTGTGGATTCATTTATCTTCATAATCTCCCCAAAGAATAACCTCAATTCCCTCAATTGTGAACTTCTGAGTACTGGTTCATCACCAAGTCATACAAGTGAAATAAATCTTGCCTGTCAAAGATATGAAGTACCTCCAATAGATAGTTGAATGCCCTAAAGTTCCCATTGGCTCTGTAAATAACAAGATAGTCTCCATCTGGTGATGATACCTTGTTCAACCTAGCAATGACCAATTTTCTCTCCATTATTTCACTATCTATGGTACCTTCAAATGTAACAATCTTCAGACACTTTATGTGCTCATCATCACTATCAACATCTGATTATGGTCTTTTCCTTTTCCTAGCGAGCATCTTTATATGACCACCCTTCCTTTTCTTTGTACCCTGCTCTGTCACATCTACCTTAGCAGGTACCTTTGCTGTGTCTTCTTTCTTTGGAGTTTCTTTAGCAACCTTCTTCTTTAATCTCTTCTGTTCAAGATCTTTTGCTCCTTCATTCATCTCTTTAATCTTTCTTTCATCCTCAGTGGAACCAACAGCAGTGAAACTTTCATCAAACCTTTTCACTTTCTCATATAAAGCTTGTATTTCTTCAAAAGTTTTGTTCTTCAGGTCTGAGTGTTTCTTGTTTCCAACATGTTTCAAATAAGTCATCATCTGATTCCTAAGATGAGTTCTTGTAGGAGGTCTATTCCTTATTGCAATAGCTCTTTGTTCTGCAAGAAACCTTCTTTGAGCTGCAATTGTATCATGAAGGAATTTTGCTCTTTCTTCCATAGTGAACTGCTCTCTCTCTTCTTCTTGAAGCCTTAATGCTAGAAGTCTATCAGCTTCAATTCTTGCTTTGATGTCATCAAAATCTTGAATAAGAGCAGCATTTGTAGCTTTTTCTTCAGCTAATCTTTTCCTTTCTTCTTCTGTTTCCCAATCCTCTTGCATCTTTCTTGCAATCTCCTCATCATGAGCAAGCATCTTAAACTTATTTTCAGTTTCATTGATGTCTTCTGATTCAGTGTCATATTCATCCTCTTCAATCTTTTTCTTGCCTTTCTTGTCATTTGGGATCTATCTTGGATAGAGGCTTTAAAGTTAAGAGAGATCTTGTTGAAGTAGGCCTTGGTCTTTCAATATTCTCTACATCCTTCAGTTCAACTCCTTTCTCCTTTTCTCTTGAAACTGCTTTGGCTTGGCTCATGTTGAGAAGAACTTGAGCAATAGTTTCATCATCTCCAAAAGTTGTAGGAGTAGGTGTTGGAGTTGTTGGAGTAGCACTTCTTCCTTCAGTTTGATCAACAGTACCTTCATCTGGTCTATCAGTACTATCTTTTTCCTTGTCGGTACTATCTTTTTCCTTGTCGGTACTATCTTTTTCCTTGTCAGTACTATCTTTTTCCTTGTCGGTACCTAGTGCATCTTCAGTACTAACTTCCTTTTCTTTCCTTTCCTTCTCTTCATGCACCACATATCTTGTCCTCCCCATTCCTTGAGCATCCTCAGTCTCCATATTGTCAATTGCATCATCACCAAGCTTATCAAATAATGGATCTTTATGGACTAAAGGTTCAGCCTGGCAGGATTTCCTCTCCCCACCCCCACCCATGTTTGGTTACAGAATCCTTTTTGCATCCATGTTTTCTTCAAGATTTATTTCCTGCCAATCCTTGCTTTAAGGATACGCTCTTCATCCAAGCTCTGTGGTGTGTGATAACAGGTTTGGCTTTCTTCTTAAGCTTCTTGATCTGTTTTGTTGCCTTGCGATTGTTGAATTTCTTGGCTTGATCAATAACCTAGGTACACAAAGAGTTACATTAGATCATTACACACTTTGGAGTTGTCATGTCCACCCTCTTTCCTGAATGGGATTTATCACTGGATGACTGACCCTATGATTCCACCAGAACTCTCTGGAAATGGAATCTAGGAATATGAAGCAGTTGGTTGAAGGTATAGGTATGGGTCAGACTGAGGCTCAACTAACTTCACTTGGGGTGAGGAGGAGAGGTGTAAGGTGTGGTTCAGTATGGTCTTCTGTTTGTTCACCTATCCTCTGTTGGTTGAACAAACATGTTAGAAAACAGAGGTGTGACTTTCCTTGAAAAATGTTTACTTTTTAACCATAAAGGAGAAAACTTTACTTGTCAAAGCATTAACAGGAAAATGGTCTAAAGGCACGGGCACACTCTTTAGCTGTGTACAATAAAAGTACAGGAAATAAAACGTGGTTACATAAAAAAACTTTTTCTTTGCATCTATAGTGTCTAAGATACATCAAAATTTAATTTAGAAAAAATTATATTTCTGATTAGGAGTTAAGCAAATTACTTGGCAGTGGCGATATTAGTGGGTATTTGAGCCAAGATGTGCTTTTTGAATCTAATTACATTGATATCATTTTATGAAAAAGAAATCTCTATTGGGGCTGAGAATGTAAACAGAGCTGTGGTTTAATTTTTAAACAAAGTTAAATCCCCTTCATAAACCCATGAGCTGAATAGCATTAATTATAAGCTGATTTGGTTAGATATCTAGTCCCATCGGCTATCATCAAATAGTAAGAAGACTTCTTATTGATGCCTTCAGAGATAGACACAGCTTGCCAAACTACTTTGGCAGTAATACATATATCCTAACTGGTTGATTATTTTGGATTTCTTAGCAGACATCCAAATTGTTTCAACTAATTTAGTTGAGGGACTACTGGACTTACAGTGAGAGCTTTGTGAATGGGAGCTTAGCGCAAGATGGACAGTCAATTTAATCTCATGAAACTCTGCATTTCCATCAGTTTTCTCTAAATAGGCGACCATATTGTGTTTATTGCACGATTTAAGAACAGTCATGATTGGAGATCGTTGGTGAGTAAGAGATTAGGGTTTGAATGAAGGAAAGTAATTGAAAGAGATTACGTGAGAGAACTGTGCAATTGAGATAGATGGGTTTATTACAGGTTTATACAAACCTAAGATCTAAGAACCATTTCAATTTACACTTTTGACCCTTGGCGGTATTTGCTTCAACGTCTCTTATATAATTTTAAAACGGTACTATCTTTGCCAGACGGTTATTAACTTTGCACTGTCGGTACTAAACTTTTGCCAACCCAACGATATGAACAATTTGGCCAACAGCAGTGCTTAAGGCATCTAACGCTACTTCCCATATGACTCTCTAAAAACTAAATAACTCCATGAAATTTATCACTATGGTCATAGATTCTTTGGCACACTGAACATTTTACAAACTATACAACAAATCAATATTGCCTCCCTTTAACTATGGCAGCTTATGGATTGATAGCTCTAATTGCTAACAACAGATCTTATAACTGCTTACTTCAAACTGCCTCTGGTTAAGAATGGTCAGCTACATTGTCATCAGTGTGTATTTTAAGCACCTGAATAAGTTTCTTCTCATATGCATCCCTTATGAAGTGGTGCCCAATTGCAATATGCTTTGTTTTGGAGTGAAATACTAGATTCTTTACAATGCATATAGTACTTTTATTATCAATGTAGATCTTTGTGCTCATGAAATTAAACCCATAGTCTAACATTTGATTTTGAATCCATAGAACTTGCCCACAACAATTTATAGCAGAAACATATTCTGTCTCTGTAGTAGAAGTAGCCACAATTGTCTGCTTTTTGCATTGCCAAGAAATAAGTCTTCTGCCAAGAAATTGACAACCTCCTGTTGTGGATTTCCTGTCAAGATTTGCTCCAGCATAGTCACTATCAGAGTAGGCTTCCAGGTGAAATGAGGACACTCTAGGATACCAAAGGCCCAGTTTGGGTTTGCCCTTTAGATACCTACAGATTCTCTTAACAGCACTTAGATGGGAGGTCTTTGGAGTGACCTGAAACCTAGAACTAGCCTATGTCCCTGAGCAACTAACCTTGCCTTATTTCTAACCACAACTCCTCTCTCATCCTTCTTATTTCTGTAAACCCATTTTGTACCAATTACCTTCTTCCTATAAGGCAAATCTACAAGAATCCAAACTTTCTGAATCTTGAATTGCAGCAGTTCTTCCTGCATAACATCAACCCAACTTTCATCATCAAGTGCTTCAGAGAACTTCTTGGGTTCATTTTGAGACAAGAAACAAGCAAATAAACAATGCTGGAAGTCCTTATGATTATTTCTCCTTTGCTTTTAAATATAACTTACAAAAGCATGGGCTCCAGAACTTTTGGTCACTTTGCTTCTTGTTTGAACTGCTGATTGTGGATCTCCAAGAATTTGAGTTGAAGGATGAATAGAGTTAATCCTTGATGTGGGAATAGGACTGACATTCATAACAGGTTCTAAATTTGTGAAGTCAGCCACTGCACCCTCATCATCATAAGATGAATTGGTAAAAATACCATTAGTAGGATTGTCATAAATTTTCTCAAGTGTAGGTATTTCTGAATCATCTTGATCAGTATTGGTTAGATCAGTGCAGGATAGTCCACCATAAGGACTGGCAGTACTAACTGGTGTACTAACAATATTAAGTATGTTAGTACTGTTAGCTTTAGCAGCTCCTGCTTGTAGAAGCAAATCCTTAGTTTCTTGGGCAAACTCCTTCCTGAGAGCTTTAGCTGCATCAGTAAGCATCTGTTTCTTGCCTTTTATAGTCTTTACGTTCATCCAAAAAAGACTTGATCCTCACTTATTCTACTTGCATTGAAATTCAGGATGCTTGGTAGGTTCTTCACCTGTATTATTTGCTTTTGAGCTCTTGATTGTTGAAGTATAAGAAGACCATATTGGTAGTACAAAGTAATCCTGAGTAGATTCAGCTTCTATTTCAGAATCACCTGCATCAATATTATCTTGTGTACCTGCATTTTGATTAGCTTTTGTGGACCTGCATGTTTGTTTTGTTAGCACTGATCTATGATCTCACAAGTTGATAATTCATTGAATCAATTAAATATCTAAGATCAAACAGCAAGTTGGTCCTTTTCCTGACAAACATTTGGTTTAATTTTCTAAGAACGTTATGTGCTGTACTTCTTCAAACTCTCTTGGTTTCTAAAGTGTATACCTAAAGCCTTGCTTTGTTGAGAATGCCCAACTAATACCCTTTCATATTATTTCCATCAAAACTTGCAGGTTGGTCAATGTATTCAAGATGGTCACATGGCACCCAAAAGGTTTTATATAGTTATGATTTGAATTATTACAAGTTACATGTTCATAAGGTGTCTTATTTTGAGGCTTTGTTCACTAATACCCTATTAAGGACATAACAAGCAGTACTAACTGCTTCAGCCCAATAAAAGTATTAGTATAAAATATGAATTGCATAGCATAATTTCTAGCGGCCTCAATAAGGGGTCCTGTTCTTTCTATCTTTCAGCAAACTCCATTTTGTTGTGGAGTTCTGGAAAATACTGTATTCCTCTTGATCCTTTTGACCCACAAAAAATTCAATAAAACCCTGTTCTTAAATTATGTAACATTTTCACATATGTATACGTTTTAAACTTTTTGATTTAATTGGTTCTCAGATTTGTTCTTATAATAGTCTAAGGATTCCACTAGTTCATCCTTAGTTCTTAGAAGAACACCCAAACTAAACATGCTAAAATCATCAATGATAACCAGGAAATAAGTTCTTATGGTTTTTAAGCTCTCTTACAGATATGTTGGTCCAAACATATCATATGCCAGAAGCCTGTAAGGGCTGACTAATAGAGCTCACTAATTTGGCCTTACAGGAGGCCTTATGTTGCTTTCCTTTCTGACAAGCAACACAAGTGTGGTCATTTTGAAGAATCTTTGAAGGTAAACCTCTTACAAGGTTTCCCTTTATAAGTTTGTTTAAGTTTTTAAAGTTAACATGACCCAACCTCCTATGCCATTTGTTATATTCATCAATTGTGGCCTTTGCAATTAAACAGGTTAAACCTCCAGAAGGAACAAGGTTCTCTAAATTGAAACTGTACATATTGTTTTGTCTAGGGATTCTAAGTAAGACTTGATTTGCATCAGGTAACTTAAATTCATAGAAGATGAGGTTTTTGTCAATCCTTGATTTAAGATAAGACTTGATGCAAATCAAGTATTTAAATCAAGTATTCAATTAAACAGGCTAAACCTCCAGAAGGAACAAGGTTCTCTAAATTGAAACTGTACATATTGTTTTATCTGGGGATTCTAAGTAAGACTTTATTTGCATCAGGTAACTTAAAGTATATTCCCCTGAGAACTACATATGAATCTTCAATTAGAATCCTTGATTTAAGATAAGAATTATAATCTTCAATGCTGAGATCCCAACAATCTTCCCCTATTTGATATTACAAAACAATCTTCATGAATGAAACAATGCTTTCCCTTGACTTAAGATCTTCTTGAACATGTCACCACAATACTAAGTTGCAAACTATATTGTAGTCTTGAGATCTAACTATGTATGGATAATCTTAAATTGCCCTGGACTCATTTTATAGCATAAGTGTCCATGTAGGTTAAAAGAATTTATTACACGTTCCTATATTATTCTACAATCATTACTATTAATGGTTCCATAATTCCTAGTCAATACTCATTCAAATATATTTAATATACATAATGCATGTTTTTCTAATAAACCATGTAAACTAACTATTAGATTAATGTGTTCTTCCATCTTGTTGTACTCTTCTTAACTTAATAACTCTACATTATATGTTTTTCAATCATAAAGTCTTCACTCATATTAATGTCTTCAATCAACATTAAGTCATTCAATCTTATTATTGTCTTCAATCAACTTTACTGTCTTTAGTTGAAACTTCTCTTTTTATCATTGACTTGTAACTTTAATTTTTATCAAGTATTATGAGACTTTTAATTCCCAACAATCCCTCCCTAAACTTGATATTCATCTGGATTAATCATTAAGTTTCTTCATAAAAAGCTTCTTAATCTCCAGGAGGATGCTTCCAAACACTTCTTTGTTTATTAAATTATTTCTTTGTCATCTTTTTATCAGCATCATTTGAAACTTTGAAACAATTCTCATTGTTTGAATGCATCATTATGTTGAGAGATCTTTAAATTCTCCAAATCATGAACCATGGTAAAAATTGGATTACATAATTCCTAACAATCCTCCCCTAGACTTGAACTTCACTTGTTAACTTCAAGTTTCTTCTTATTGATCTTTTGAGGATTGTATCCAAGCACTTCTTGACTGCATTCTTTATCTTTATGATCATCTGCTTTGTGATTTTATTGTAAGCATATCATACTTTCGCTTTCAATCTTGAATTTGCATCTCATCTCTTCTGCATCACAGCTACACAGCAACATCTAACTAAGTTGGTTTTGTAGTTTTTGGCAAACTACCAGCCATAAACAGATTTGATATTCCTTTACCAGTAGCTGTTTGCTCTGGGATAGTCAACTCTTTATTGCAAAATATGGTGAGTTGATTACCATACAGTTTTTGGTAAACTATCAACCATCAACGGAATTGACTTGTCTTTACCAAATACCGTTTGCTTTTGGACTAGCCAATGCTTTATTGCCATAACATGGTGCATTGATAAACCATATAGTTTTTAGCAAACTATCAACTATCAACAGATTTGAGTAGTCTTTACCAAGAACTGTTTGATCCTCGACTAGCCAACTCTTAACCATGAAGCAAGGTGAGTTGAGAACCCTACAATTTTTGGTAAATTGTTAACCATAAACATATTTGAGAAGTCTTTACCACAAGACGGTTTTGCTTATGGGACTAACAGTTCTATATGCTTTTTATAAGATGGTGAACTGATGACCATTTGTTGTGTGGTGATTAAACCAACACTTAACAAACCTTCTTATCTCCATTTAAACTTGCTAATAATAAATTCAGTTAAGAACAAACTGAATGTAATTCAATTTTGTCTAAATCATCCGAGAACCAAAATGTGTGTTGTCCGATATCGGGTAATACTAGCAGCATTAATCTTTTAAGCGGGGGCGGGATAGCAATTGTAACTGTTATTGATAGCAGCTACCTCCAGAAGGAACAATGTTCTCTAAATTGAAACTGTACATATTGTTTTGTCTAGGGATTCTAAGTAATACTTGATTTCCATTAGGTAACTTAAATTCAGGAGACAAAACAAGATATTCAGTGTCAGTGAATAGAACATTGTTCTTCTTGTCACACATCTGTGACACATAAAAGAGATTAAAATGTTGTAGTTCTTTCACAAAGCACACATCCTCAAAATCTAACTTTCCTGTTTTTATTTTACCTTTACCAGTGATGTAACCTTTACTTCCTCCAAAAGCAACAGGGCCACCATTAAAGTCTTGATATTCAGCAAGGTAGGCCTTGTTTCTAGTCATGTGCCTGGAACATCCACTATCAACAATCCCTTTGTTCTGAAAAGTTCTGTGTGGATAATCCTGCACATTAAATAAAGAGATTAGATTCTCTTAGGGACCCAAGCCTGTTTGGGCTTGAGTCTGCCTAGTGGATCTTTGAAAGTAGCACAATCTCTAGGTCTTGATCCACCATTGTATTTGGAGATTTTGTGCCAGTAATGTCTTTTTGGTCTCTAATTACAACCTGCTGAGGGCTTAACAGCAGTTTCCCTTTTTCCCCCAACAGCACTAACTGCATTTACCTCAGCAGTATTAACCTTTTGTTTTGAAAAATTTGTTCTAAGTGTTGTTGTGTTATTAAAAGGCCTTCTAAATGGTGAATGAGTTTTATAAAAAACAGTTTTTGGTCTAACTCTATTCACAAAAGGTTTAACAGTACTAATTTTCCTGGCAGCATTAGTTAGTACTGCCTGACTGTTAAAATTATGTCTAGCAGTACTAACATTGTTAGTACCGCTAGCTCTAGCAGTACTAACTGGAATTTTGCCAGTTCTAGTTAGTACTGCTGTAGGAACAAATTGGTTCTTATGATTCACTCTTTGCACATTGTTCCAAACTGGTTTATTCTCCCTTTGAACATTATCCTTGCCCTTCTTTTTGTTTAGTTCAACCTGTTTAGCCATCCTTTTCTCATGAAAATCACAATCTCTGATAAGATGACTAAGACTTCCACATACAAAACATGCTTTTGTAGTAAACCCATATCCCAACCCTTTCTTGTCAACTTTAGGATTTTTACTATGTGTGAATTGATTCTTAACAGTTTCCCTAGGAGTTTTTACTTGCTGGTTAGCAAAACTAGGTGTTTCCTGTTCTTCTGTTGGTAGAGACACATGCTCATCTTCACTATCTGATTCATACTCCTCAATGATAGGAGCATCAGACCAAACCTTAGGTTGACTTACTACTTTAGGTTCATTGACAGTTGGTTCAGGCAAAGATTCATGTGTTTCAACACTACAATCTGATTCACAAGTATCAAAGTCACTGGTTTGGGTTTCAGATTCACTAGTTTGAGATTGTTTTGGACCATATGTAAATTATGAGTAATCTATTTCAATATCAGGTCCAGATGGCATGTAATTCCCTGTCATGGGTGGGGGAACAGCATGCATTCCTTCTGCTATAACAAACCTATCATACAAAGGCTGATTTTCTAAATCACTTTTTCCTATTCATAAATACACTATGAAAACTCATTTTCTAACTCAAGAGCCAGCAAATCTGTAATCCCCATAACCAAGCCCAAATTTATCATTAGCACTCATCTGAGTATTTAGCAGTTTACCAAGATTTTTAGAAGAGTTATGCCATTTTTCTACTTTAGCTTTTAAATCTTCTTTTTCTTTTTCAGCTTCTGCCAATAGTTTCTTATGGTATGTAAGGACATCAGTTTTATCATCTAAGTCTATTTTCATAAACCTTATCTTTTCCTCATACCAAAGTTGACCTTGTTGATGAGCAACTAATTGTGCTTCTACTTTCTTTAAAGCTTGAGTATATGCCAGTATTTCTATGCTTGCATCACTAAGTTGTGCTCTTTGTTCATCATACAGTTTTTTAAGTTTAGCATAAGACTCTTTACATTCTTTTGAACAAGAAATTACCTCTGTGTCTGAGCCTAAACTATTGCAAGCCATCAAAGCATAATCTTCTTCTTCTTCTGAGTGAGTGGTCCAATCAACACCTTCTCCATTAATAGTCACCAAAGCTTTAGAGTCCTCCTGCTTACCAGATCTTCTCACATCCTTATTTCCAGAGTTCCAAGCATCTCTCCTCCTCCCATCTTGATTCCCCTTGGATCTGCACTCTCTAGCAAAATGACCTGTCTTGTGATAACTGTAGCACTCGACTTTAGTTTTGTCAAACCCAACTGGTTCCTTGGCATCAAATTGTAGCTTTCTACCTGTCTTTTTGTAGAACTTTTTCATTCTCATGGATATCATAGCTACCTGCCATTTCAAGTCCATTTCTTCTAAATCAAACTTACCAAGCTGTTCCAAATCTTCATGATCCAATTGAGGGCAACTGGATTAATTTGCAAGTAAGGAGTATGATGAAGTTTGTTCATATTATGAGTTTTAACCAGAAGGATTAGAAACACCATAAGCAGTACTAACATCATTAGTACTGCTAGTGTTCTCAGAGACAAATGCCACAATCTGCGTGTTAGAGGATGATGCAGTAGAGCCTTTAACATCATTCTCGAAGACTCTTAGATTATTATACAGATCATCAAAGTTGAGACTGTCCATTCCTGGCTTGGTCCTCATGATTAAGGAAACTTAAGACCAGGCAGAAGGTAGAGACCTAAGGAATTTCTGATTTGCATCCTCAGTGGAGACGCCTGCACCATGAATCTCTAATTGACTCAGAAGACTTTGAAACCTGCCATAGCCTTTATGTAGTCATTCTGAGTTTGATACAAAGAAACCTTCAAACTGTTGCTTTAGAATATACTTCTGCATCTTCTTTGATTCATCATCTCCCCCAAATCTAGATTTGATGGCTTCCCACATCTCTTTATCATCAGTCATTTTATGGAATTTAGCAAGATGATCTTCTGGTAAAGCCATAAGCAAAGTGGTCCTTGCTTTTCTTTCTCTTTCTCTAGCTAAGATCTCTACTGCAGTCCTTGGAGGCAGAACCTTGATTTGACCTTGCGTATCTGTGGTGATTGATACAGGTCCATTTCCATTTTGTATAACTTCCCAGATAGGGTAGTCTGTATGGGCTAAATAATGTTCCATTTTCATGGCCCATATATCATATTCTCCCTTTTTGAGAATAGGATGTTTGAGGGTTGAAACAGTGTGAGGAGTTTGTTGTGTAGGTGTTTGTGATGGTAGTGGTGGTGGTGGTGGAATGTCATCTTGTGATCCAGCCATTTAAGTGCTTTATAAGATAGGGGTTTATGACTGGTTTTTGTTCTTCTTACTCAGAGTTTCTCATAGGCTCTGATACCACTTGTTGAAAATCGTTTAACTCATCTAGGATAGTTTTACAGATAATATTGAACACGTAGCGGAATAATAAAGAACACAATATTATCAAACAAGGTTTTACCAAACATTCCAAGCCTTAATATTATTTGATCAGAATAATACATGTTATCTACCTATAACAATGATCAAGTTACCTTGACCTTTAGGCTACACCACAAACTATACTAGACGTCTACATTGATCCAATATACACACACACACTTTTCTGGATGATTAAAACAATATGCCTGGACCTCCTTTTATATCATAAGGAGTCAAGGCTTACATGGAAACTAATAAAAGATATTAATGATAAAATAAATTAAATATTCACCTTTATCTTCTTTTTGACCAAATCTTCATTATCTCCTACATCTTGTAGAATCCCACAATGACAACTTTGGTCCTTCTTGTTTCCATCTTGTTTCATTCGTGTTTTGTCTTATCAACTCAAATATAATTCCCAACAATATAGATGGTTAAACAAAAGGATTTTAATTCTTATCTTAAATCAAGGGGAAGCATTGAAGATTTTGTTTCATTTAGAGAGATGATTACATCTCAACTTCTCTAGTTAAGGGGAAGTTCGTACGCGACTTTGTTTGTTTTGTCATTATCAAATAGGGGAAGATTGTTGGGATTCTAGATTTGATGAGACAAAATAAATATAAGAATGAAACAAAAGGACTAAAATTGTAATTACAAAAATCTTCAAGCTGGTGGAGAATATAAAGATAAAGATGAAGATATCAGAAGATCTCCTTATAATGATAAAGATATAGAAGATATTAGAAGATATTCTTAAATGTTTTAAATATATTGTTTGTTCTTATCTTCTGTTGTAAGCCTTGATATCTCTCTATATAAAGAGATTATCAGGCATATAGTTTGGATATCCATCCATAGAAAACTAGAGCTCTCCCAATGAGAGTCTAGATAGTTAGATAGCAAGTTGACTGATGAGAGTCGAATAGTACACCATAGTTAGTTGGTGTAGCCCTAAATTATAGTTGGGGTAATAGGGAAACGTTCAATAAAGAAAACCTTATGATAACTTTGATTGTGTTCTTTATTATTCCGCTGCGTGTTATCAATCATTGTTATTGTTCATCCTATATATATAAGATCTAATCAATCTTGAGCTTATTTGATAAGTTACCTGATGCAAATCAAGTATTTAAATCAAGTCTTACTTAGAAGGAACAAGGTTTTTGTAATAATCGAATAGGGGTCTTCTAGAGATATGCAACTTGGATCATAACATCTACAAATCATATACCACAACTACTAATCCATCCTTCCAATGACTCAAATTTCCCTCCAGGACGCACAATTAAGAAAAATGAATCTGAGTAGTAGAAATATAAACTAGCAATAGTAATAAAGATCAGCATTGAAGATTATAATTCTTATCTTAAATCAAGGATTCTAATTGAAGATTCATATGTAGTTTTCAGGGGAATATACTTTAAGTTACCTGATGCAAATCAAGTCTTACTTAGAATCCTCAGACAAAACAATATGTACAGTTTCAATTTAAAGAACCTTGTTCCTTCTGGAGGTTTAGCTTGTTTAGCGTGATAACTTTGATTGTGTTCTTTATTATTCCGCTGCGTGTTATCAATCATTGTTATTGTTCATCCTAGATATATAAATCTAATCAATCTTGAGCTTGTTCCTTCTATTTAAATCTATTTAAATCTTTCCTAATCTTTATCTTGAAGATCTTTGACCAAATCTTCCATCATTTGTAGATTTCACATCTTGACAACTTTGGTCCTTATGTTTCATTCTTCTTCATTTAAGTACATGTAGTTTTGTAATCATCAAATCAATAAACCCAACAATCTTCCCCTATTTGATATTACAAAACTATCTCCATGAATGAAACAATCTTCAATGCTTCCCCTTGAATTATGACTTCCTTGAACATGCCACCACACATAATAAGCTGCAAATCAATAACCTGTAATCTTCTTCCCCTTTTTGTAATAATCGAATAGGGGTCTTCTAGAGATATGAAACTTGAATCATAACATCTACAAATCATATACCACAACTACTAATCCATCCTTCCAATAACTCAAATTGCCCTCCATGACGCACAATTAAGAAAAATAAATCTGAGCAGTAGAAATATAAACTAGCAGTAGTAATAAAGATCAACAGTAGTAACGAAACACTTCCCCTCAAGTGGTGCATGTATATGGTTAAACATGTTAACAATAAGCTTCCCTTGAAAAGTATGTTAACCATCTCTTGAATCTCGAACTATGCAGGCTCTATGTTATGACTACTGATAAAGAAAACTGAGTATAACGAACTTGATGAAGAAGTAGAATATCCCAAACTTATGTCTTATGTCTTGTTTATCCATGTGACGTTGAACTCATACCGAACCCAGGAAGTATAAGTAGACCGCAACCTCTTGACAAAATACTCATCCTCTATAATGAGACACTGAGCACAATAACGTAACTCCTTCAAGTGATAGCAAATATGAGCATTGAGCACCATAAGTTTGTAAATCACACACCTTTGCTAGATTCGTCAAGTCTTCGTCAACACCATATAAAACAAACAAGTTATCTTTAAAGTGTAACACCCACTTTAAGATATGATAAGAACACGCATCTGAAAAACTCAACTACAACAGCAAATAAGTGATAATCAATCGTCTCCATAATCACATCTTCAATAAATCCAAAACGAGCCTTTTTCTATCTAAACCAATCCAAGATCCAAAGCGTGTGTTATCCAATAACTAACAATGCTAGCAGTAGTAATTCATTTAAGAGCAGCACTAATGGTTGAGCAGTAGTAAAAATACACTAGCAGTATTAATTACTAACTAGCAGTATTAACTTTCCATTAGCAGCATTAACTTACGCTAACAGTATTAACTTAAGCTAGCAGCACTAACTTCAACTGACAGTACAAACTTCGGTCGAGCAGCACTAATGAAGTAGAAGCAGTATTAAAAACATAGAAGCAGTATTAACCAAGTAAGAGCAGCATTAACCATACAAAAGCAGTACTAACTTCTATGAAGCAACATTAACTTTGTTCGAGCAGTATTAACTGTTGTAGAGCAGTAGTAACCATGTATGAAGCAGTAGTAACTCCCAATCAGTATTAACATGATAACCACTTCAATAAACTTTCCACAAGAACCCGAACTCGAACTCTTTGCTTCTATATTCATATCACCTTCTTGTGCTCAAAATCATGATTGCACAAACTAGGATTTATGAGAAATCCTATTTGACCACAAGTAATAACCATCTGCTTTGCGTCAAACTTGTTGCTTCTATACCAAACCAAGAAACGAACATTGCTTCCTTAAAAGTCGACACAATCTTCTTGATTTCTTGTTGCCCTTGTCGAGTTGATTATTAGGGTTTGTACTGATGCTTGTTGCAATATTGTTTAGGGTTTATGAAAACCCTACTTTTCCTTCTATCACAACAAAACCTGTTGCCTTCTTCTTCATACCAATAAACGACTAAACCTTAGACAAATTAGGGTTTTCTTGAATCTCCAAGTAGCTTTCATTACTCACGCCTACTAGGGTTCATCATCAATCCAAAGATCAACTCACCAAAGCTAGTAGATACATTAATGATCACCATTCCTGTTTTTATTAAATTAGGGTTTAAAAAACCCTTATTGCAACAAATTGAACTAAACACCAAAAACAGAAAACATGACCACTCTTCCTTCATAGATTTTACATCAAAATACCTTGTAAGATCCTAGATCATGAGCCCCGTGGCTCTGATACCAATTGTGGAGTTTGATAAAACTCCTTAGATCGTTTAAGACTCGAGAATGATTAATTCTCATCTAGGATCACAAATATCAAAGATTAACAATATGCACCAGAATAATAATAATAAAAACAATGATGTTTTCAAGGTTTTTCTTTTATTCAACACAGCCCCAAATACTATTTGATCAGAATAGATCGGTTACTCTTAACTAGTAACGGGGATTTAACACTCCTTGAGGCTAAACACTATAGACGTCTATCTTTTCTACTCTACAATACAAACACACGACACACCTTTGGTACACACAGACTATACTAGTCGACTCTCATGTGTTTGTTTTAACATATGTCTATGATCTCTTTATATAGGAAGAGATCAAGACTTACAAAGGAAGTAAATCAATTAGATAAGGAAACTATTTAAATCTATTTATTTATTTCCTAATCTTTATCTTGAAGATCTTTGACCAAATCTTCCATCATTTGTAGATTAAGTAAATCAATTAGATAAGGAAACTATTTAAATCTATTTAAATCTTTTCTAATCTTTATCTTGAAGATCTTTGACTTTTCAATGCATATCTTTGACTTTTCAATGCATATCTTATTGGAAATATTCCAGCTTTTAATTCTTCCATATGTAGAATACCAAAGTATCATATTAAGCCCTTATTGTTTCATTCGTCTTCATTTAAGTACATGTAGTTTTGTAATCATCAATTCAATAAACCCAACAGATCTTCTCACAAAGGCATTTGATGTTAGCAGGTTTAACTTTTTGATTGCTAGCATTGGATTACTCAATCTTTGAAGCTAAAATTATTGGAGTTATGATTGATGAGGTTTGAAGTTAAAACTAGTAGTTGTAAGGTTAATACTGCTAGGCAAAAAATTAGTACTGCCAGGCAAAAGTTAGAACTGTTGAGCCAAAGTTAGTACTACTGGGATATCATTAGAGTTACAACTGCTGAGCAAATTCTTAACCCTTGAATCATTATTTGAGAGGAGGTCATTTAAGAATGAATGAAAGTGTTTAAAACATTAAGTAGATATGGATGAAGGGCCAGGACAACCCACATCCACATTTACTCAACTCTACAATAAAGAAACCAATCATTGTTCCATCATCATATCAACCCAAAAAGA
>BQNB010075772.1:0-31363 GCA_026074375.1 Tanacetum coccineum | reverse complement strand
CGTGTTTATAATATATATATTACGTATATTACAATAAGAGTCTTATATTAATACTTATATAAGATACTTTTGATTTTTAGATTTTGTCATGTTGGATTCAGAGCATTCCACGGTCACCTACACATCGATATCCAATGACTACGAGGAGCCATCAGACGTAGGCTCTTCGGGAGTTGTGGTCTACGGATATGACAGACTACTGATGCACCCACCATCTCCTGACTATGTGCTCGGACCTGATCACCCACCATCTCCTGATTACGTCCCCCACCTGAGGATGATATGTTTCTAGCTGAGGAGCAGCCATTTCCTGCTGCTGTCTCACCCACTACTGATTCACCAGGTTATATTACTGAGTCTAATCCCGAGGAGGATCCAGAGGAGGAGGATGATGAGGATCCTGAGGAGGATCCAGCTGACTATCCCATTGACAGAGATGATGATAAAGAGGAGGAGAAGGAGTTCTCCGGAGATGATGCTGATGACGAGGAGAAGGACGAGGATGAGGAGGAGGAGCACCTAGCTCCGGCCGACTCTGTCCCGCCACCCGCATATCGTACCACTGCCAGGATGTCTATCCGAGCTCAGACACCTATTCCATTCCCGTTTGAGGTAGAGGTTGACAGACTACTTGCCATACCTACTCCACCACCATCACCACTACCACAGATACCATCTCCACCACTACTAGTATCATCACCATTACCTATATCACCTCCACCACTACCTGCTAGTCCTACTCATCCATTAGGCTACAGAGCTTCCATGATCCAGTTGAGAGCCGAGTCACCATCTACTTCCCATCCACTACCACTACCACTACCTATTGTACTTCCACATACCAGGGCATCTATGGCCATGATGAGAGCTGCTGCACCATCCACCTACATCTTAGCACCTCGATCAGAGACACCACCATTAGGGAAACCACCACTTTTACCTATACCATTACCTACATCATCACCACCTTTGCTTCTACCCTCTGCTGACTATAGAGCGGATGTTCCCGAGGTTATGTTACCGCCTCGGAAAAGGTTGTGCGTTGCTCCCGGTCCTAGATATGAGGTCGGGGAGTGTTCATCTGCTCCTACTGCTAGGCCTACTGGAGGCTTTAGAGCAGATTATGGTTTTGTTGGCACTCTATATGCCGAGATTAGACGTGACCCAGATAGGGAGATAGGTTACGGGATTACTGATGTTTGGGAGGATCCAGATGAGATTGCAGAGGAGATACCAGTGACTGATGTGGCAGAGTTGGGTCAGAGGATGACAGATTTTGTCACTACTGTTAGGCAGGATACAGATGAGATTTATGGGAGACTCGACGATGCACAGGATGATAGATTGTTGATGAGTGGTCAGCCTAACTTGCTACGTAGAGATAGGTGCTCCCATGCTCGCACAACTAGACTTATGGAGGGTGAGGCCAGAGCTTCTTGTGAGGCTTGGGTATAGTCTATGGATGCTATTGATACGGCACGTTCTGAGGTTAGAGCACTACAGACTATGATTTTAGCATAGTAGACTGATATTGGGGATTTGCTGGCAGCAGACCGTAGACGACAGACACAACTCGCAGAGGCACTGACTCTGCTGAGGAAATTGCAGACTCAGATGGTAGCACTACAAAGTCAGTAGAGACCCGCTAGGGATCCAGTACATCCAGATGTACCGGAGGAGGCCAGTAATAGTTCTTAGACCTGGTTATGTCTTAGCTATGTTGTATAGCCTACTAAGTATTATAGGGTAACTCCCGGCTAGTAAGGCTCTAGGTTTTATTTTCATCTTGTAACCTAATGGTAGTGATCATTTTGTAACTGAATTGGTCATGTATGTTTTCCAGATTATATATGGAATGAATGTATTATGTCATGTCTGTAATCAAATTTATTATGAATGAATGTCGATTTAGCTACACCATTGTTAATTTAAATTCAGTTGCATATTTCACTGTAGGATGTGATCTCATTTTATTTACCAGGTATATGTCATGTCGATCTCACTTTGGGTTGCATATTTCATTATGTGATGTGATCTTACTTTATTTATTGTGTATATGTCATGTCACGATTATGATTGTATGAAATCTAACGGGTATTATATTTTCTTATGATTTGAAGAAAATGGCACCAACGAGAAGAACCACAAGGGCATCACCAGCCACAACAACCACCACCACACCTGTCACCAATGCCCAGCTTAAGGCACTGATCGACCAAGGCGTTGCTGATGCATTGGCAGCACGTGACGCTGACAGAAGCCGGAATGGCGATGACAACCATAATTCGGGAACGGGTAGTAGAAGGACAGAACGAACTGCTCGTGAGTGTACTTACACTGACTTTCTCAAATGTCAACCCATGAACTTCAAAGGTACTGAAGGAGTTGTTGGTCTAACTCAATGGTTTGAAAGAATGGAGACTGTCTTCAATATCAGTAACTGTGCAGTCGAGAACCAAGTTAAGTTTGCTACTTGCACCCTTCATGGTGTTGCCTTAACATGGTGGAAATCCCATGTCAAGACAGTTGGTCACTGTATGCGCTCACGGCATGCATTGGAACACACTTATGAATATGAATGACTTGCTAAGTACCGCCTCAAATAAGATTTAGAATATTTGAGTGGAGATCTGGGGTTGAAGTGAAGGGTACTGATCTTGGCATGTTATACTCAACGCTTTCAGGTTGTTAGTTTGATGTGGGAAGGATGTTTCCCGAATTCTCAAGTGTCTGAGTAAGATTGGAAAAGATTGTCGGCGGCCTTCCTGACAGGATACATGGGAATGTATGGCGTCTAAGCCGGAAGACATGCGGATGCAGTTGAATATTTGCAACTAAGCTGGATGGATAAGAAGATCCAAACTTTTATTGACGTCTGAATGGAATAAATAGGAAGTTTAAGGACACTTCAAGGACAATCAGAACCAACAATAAACAAAACAGAGGTTAGTAGAACACTAGTAGAGCCCTTACACGCTGGGGGCCTGAACGAGGCGAGAATTATCAATATAGGGGGGATCTATGACACTGTGCTCTAAATGCAATCTCCACCATGTTGGTCCGTGTGCTCCCAAGCCACAAGTGCATCTGTGGTGGCCCTTTGCCGTGACTGTAGGAGTCCTGCAAATGCCAATGCTGCTAAAAACCAAAGGGGGGTACTTGGGAAGGTCTCTAAAAGCTATCTTGCTTGAGTACAGAGACACACCAGGGAATTTCTATGAGGGAGTGGATTAGTGCTTTTTAATAAAACTAAAATATATATATTAGATAATAAATTATAAAATATATATGTCTTAATCTAAAAAAATCACATCAATGAATCCGGGAAGAGGAAGTAGTTATAGAATGTTCCCGGGTCGTTTTATCCACAACGGGCTTGTGCTGGAAAATCGATACAGTCGGTAGATTGGAGTTGAATGAGAGAAAGGTTTGGAGTTGTGGAAAGTTAAATTAAACAATAACAAAACAAAAGTTTAAGAAAAACCTAAAAAAATTATGAAATTAAGCTAAAAAACGTAGAGCTACGATAATCCCGAACAAAGGGGCAAAAACCCTTAAATATCTTCAAATATTAACCCTACGAAGAAATTTTCACTTCTTAAACTTACTTAGGGAGAATAATAACGAAGATGAAAAGACTAGACTGAAAACGGAGGTCGTTTGACCAATTAAACGAGTAAAGACAAAAAAACCTGCACACCGTAGCCACGTTCTTTATAAATCAAAAATAGTTACAAAAATGACCCTACGAAAATTTTTATATTTTTCCTACAAACAATATGACTAACGAAAATTTTCTAAAATAGAAAAATATTTTTTTTTGATTATATTTTGATTTTTTTTATGAATTTTTAAAACTTATAACGAAATTAAATTATAAAAAATACTAAACTACTTTTAAAAATTCTGAAAAATTTACCTAAAATACTTTATACTACAACTATCCTACGAAAATTGAGAAACCTAAAATTCGGCTTATAAATAAGCCGAAAATAAGCCCAAAACAGCTTATAGCTTTAAGGCCAAAAACCCCCTTATATTTCTAAGTGCCCAAGGGTCTTTCCCCCTCATAAAAGAGACCAGTAGCACAGCGGTAAGCAAGTTATAAAGGAAGGGTGTATTGAGGGTTGAGACCCGGGTTCGATTCTTGCTCACCCGGGTCACCCATTATCTCCCTTCTTTTTTTTGGACAAACTTTCAAAAGCAAAGTTGTAAAGGACATGAAGCTTATTATTTCCTAAAACTAAAACTTCTTATAAAAAGCTAAGAATAAGCTGAAATAGGGGCTTTTTGTTGACAAACAAGCTTAATAATTAAGCTAAAGGCAAAAAAACTTTTCCTTTTTGAGTTTTAAGCTAGTGTAGGCTCAAGTAGAGGGGAGCCTATAAGCATAAGATTTGGATCTAACAAGCTGAAAGGGGGGCTCTAACCTATCTCTAAATAGCATTGGTGGGTAAATTCTACACTTATAAGTGGAAAGGGCTCTAAAGAAAAGTGGCAGGAATCATTTTTTTTTAACCAAGTAGCTTCAAAACTAAACTGTGGGCTTTCTTTTGGACACAAAAGCAAGGTGGAATTGAAAAGCAAACAAGCAAAATCAGATTAACACTTCCCCCTAGTAAGCTAAGAAAAACATAAATAAGCCAGGAAGGGCAAGTCTATAAGCACTAATCCTTAAATAAGCTATGGGGCAACTAGCAACCAAACAGCCCTAGGACATTTTTTAGCTTAAAAATAAGCACTTAAAAGGAAAGGTCACTAAGCTATTGCATTAAAGGAGGCCTTAAAACTTTGGTTTCTTATTGGCTTTTAGAAAAGCCAACAAGAACAGGTGTTAAGAGAAAAATAAGCAAATAAAGGGGGAGGGAAATGGACAGTTTAGCACCAGGGCAGGGTTTTAACTAGACAAAGGGCTAAAAGCATGCTTAACAATGAACCACCAAATAAGCTCAAACTAAAAAACTAAGTTAAAACAGATTGACACAAGCTCCTAGAGAGCTTGTGTACTAAAATTTAGAAGCTATATCTATTTAAAAGCTTTTTGATAAAATATAATTGAAAGAGTTGTTTTTGGAAACAAAAGATTGAACAAGTTAACTTTTTTAAAACTTTGAAAGAGCAACTAAGGTAAACTTTGAAAGACCAAACTACTGATTTAGACACCAAACACAAAGCTCAGAAAGGACTCAAAGACAGCCAAAAACAAGCTTAATCTAATAAGCTTGTTGAAACTGTCTTGAGATCTTAGTTTAAGAGACCACTTAAGAAAAACTTTGAAAACAAATTTTAAAACTTTGATACTCTGAAAAATAGATTAAAACAACTCTAAAATACTTTTAAAAGATTAACAACATGACCCAAATGGTTTTTAAACCATTTTGCCCCGTTTGGCACCTTGTGCCAAACACCCCTTTATATTGTAGAAACCTAGGCATATTTTAATATAAGCTTACAAAAAGAGTTTTAAAAACCTAAAAAGCTTATAAACAAGCTTAAACAACAAGTATTTAAAGATAAAAAGATTGAAAGACAAGATTTAAAGGTTAAACATGTAAATGACTTGAAATTTAAATTGCAAGAAGGATAAATGACAAGAAAACTAAAAATGATTGAAGTTAAAATGATAGTTATATAAAAATGCAGAGTTAAAAAGTTGGTACAAATTTAGTCACAAGCTTTTGCCTTGAAAAAAAATTCGTCCCTTTAGCTATATCTATTACATGATATTTATATAGAAACCTTAAACTATGCCTTGAACTCTTGTGTTTGTTTGTGAGAAGAAGCTAGAAATTAATCCTGGCCATTCTTTTTGCTTGTTGCCCAAGTTGGTTCATCATGACCCTTCGTTTTTGACAGCCAATAGCATCACTTGGGATTGCCAAGCTGTCTTGGCAGCTTGTGGGTGTGGGGGATGAGATGGTGATGGATTTGGAGGGTAGCTATAGTGTCACGTGGGTGGGGGATATGGGTGAATAGGGTTTTGGGTTAAGGCGGGAAAGTTTGGGGGAGATATACAGTAATTCAATTTCCAGGGTGAGGGTTTGGGAGGTTGTCACAAAAGGTCCCTCACGGTGTATATGGTTATTTCAAGTTTCGTCCTTATGGTGTTAACAGTTTGGAAATAATGGCAAGAAAACCCCCTGAGGGTTATAATTGGAGTTGCACCACAAGTCCTTGTTAGTTATAACTCTTTTCTATTGGCAGCTTTGCCCCTTGTGGTTTAACTTTGCCAAATTGGCAGAATGGGCCCTTCTCTTTCTTTTCTTCTTTCTCCTCTTTAAATAAGTTTAGGGACTTAACAAGTTTAGTCCCTAAACTTGTTTTTCTTGACTTTTTGGCTTCGGGTTTTTCGGGGTTGACTTGGGTTGACTTTTTGACACTTGGGCTTGGACTTTGACTTTGTCTTTTTCTTGCTTTTCCATTCCGAGCCCGGTTTTGTCGTTTTGGCTTCGTTTTTCGTCCTTTTCTTAAATATCCGTTCCTGCACAACACAATTAGCAAAACAAGCATATATTTGGCATTTTAAGTCCGTTTTTGGTTATTTAAGCTCATTTTTAAAGGTAAAAGGTATGTGTAATTAAACACATACCAGGGAGTGTCCAAAACTGAAGAACAACAATCATGGTAATCAAGGTAGAAATGGCAATGCACCAGCAAAAGTGTATGTGGTGGGCAATGCAGGGACAAACCCAGACTCCAACGTTGTCACGGGTACATTCCTTCTAAACAACCGCTATGCTTATATCCTATTTAATACTGGTGCTGATGGGAGTTTTGTGTCTACTGCATTTAGCTCCCAAATTGTTATCACACCAACTACATTAGACCATTATTACGATGTTGAACTAGCTGATGGGAAAATAATTAGAATAAACACTATCATTCGGGGTTGTAGATTAAACTTCTTAAATCATCCATTCAATATCGACTTAATGCCCATAGAACTTGGTAGTTTCGACGTCATAATTGGTATTGTATTGGTTGGAAAAGTTTTTTTTTTTTATTTTTTTTTAAACCATTGGGCTGTCATTGTTTGTGCAAGAAGAAAATCGTCTGTATTCCCTGGGAAATGAAACGTTGATTGTTCGTGGTGACGGAAGCAACCAGGGAAACGAGACTCGATTGAAAACATCATCTCGTGCACTAAAACGCAGAAGTACATGCTAAAAGGATGTCATGTCTTTTTGGCACATGTTACTACAAAGAAGACTGAAGACAAGTCGGAGGGGAAGCGACTTAAGGACGTACCAAAATATTCGAGATTTTCCTAAAGTATTTCTCGAGGACTTGCCGGGTCTTCCACCGACTCGACAAGTGAATTTCAGGATTGATCTAATGCTGGTGCTACCAACCGAGCATGAGCCACCTTACGATTATAGCTCCAATCTGAATGAAGGAAGGGGAATTGTCAGACCAACTCCAGGAGCTTTCTGACAAAGGCTTCATAAGGCCAAGTTCCTCATCTTGGGGAGCTCCGGTCTTGTTTGTCAAGAAAAAGGATGGATCATTTCGAATGTGTATCGACTACCGAGAACCGAACAAGCTAACGGTGAAGAATCGTTATCAACTCCCAAGGATCGATGATTTATTTGATCAACTACAAGGATCCAACGTTTATTCTAAGATAGACCTGCGATCAGGTTATCATCAACTTTGAGTAGTGAAGAAGATATTCCGAAGATGGCATTCAGAACTTGATATGGTCATTACGAGTTCCAAGTTATGCCATTTGGTTGACGAACGCACCGGCGGTATTTATGGATCTCATGAATCGGGTGTGCAAGCCATATTTGGATAAATTTGTGATTGTCTTCATTGACGATATCCTTATCTATTCAAGGAACAAGAAGGGACATGAAGAATATCTTAAGGCAATTCTAGAATTGCTTAAGAAAGAGGAGTTGTATGCTAAATTCTCTAAATGTGAATTTTTTTGGGGATTAAAAGACTTTTTAAAGCTGTTTGGAAGTTACCGCTGCTAAGTTAGTGCTGTTGGTATAAAAGTTAATGATGTTGGTTACAACTGCTGAAAGATTACAACAGCTAGAAGAGTTTCTACTGTCAGAAGGATGAAGACAAGAGAAAGGATAAAGATGAAGATTGTTTATCAAGATTACTTATGGGATAAGTATGAGATATTTTTGTAAAATATATGTATAAGTTATTTGTTTAGAAGATCATGATAACTTAGGAAAATATTGTAAGCCTGTTAGGACTCCTTGGTGTATAAAAAGAGGTCCTAGGGTATAGAGTTCCATGTACCAAAAATCGTATCAAATCATATCTAGAAAAGTGTTATTCGTAGCTTCAAGGTTTTGTAACCCTAACACTATTAAGAGTGTTTATTTTATATTGAGGCTGAAAGTTTGGTAAACTATTTTGTTATTGATCTTGTTCATTACTGTTTCATTGTTAAAACTTTTCCTTCTTATTATCTTGACAAGATTCCGCATATCCTTTGATATTCATAATCAAAGTTTCTACTAATAGTTGGTTAGATTTAATCTGCATAAATTATACGTATAGCAAAGCTACATGTTCTAAAGATCTATTCTATTGGATGTCAACAAGTGGTATCAGAGCTTTTGAAACATTGAATAAGAAAAAACTTACTACTCAAACAAATCAACTTCTTCAAAAAGCAATGGATACTTAATCTACTCAAACCATCAAGCTACCCATACTCTAACAGGCGAGTATGATCTCAGGAAGATAATGAATGGAGCAGTACCTTGCAGGTGCATTGATTACACTCTATGGGAGATCATAGAAAATGGTAATGCACCTATAGTAACAAAAATTATTGTCCTGGTAAGCGAACTGATTATGCCTCATACAAGTGTTTGAAGAGAAAGTCAAAGAAAGACAGAATTAAAAGCATGAAAGTACTTTGGTTGATGGCCTTACCAAATGAGCCATCATTACAGTTCAAACTCCTACAAGGAATTGGCTAAGTACACTGATTCAAGCTATTGAAGATCAAGATTTAAGAGTAATATGCTTACAAAGAGAAAACTTAGAAAAATCAGATCTGAACAGCAAGTAATTGAAAACTTTGATGCATCCAGCACAGAAAGTTGATTGACAAACCTATGAAAGGCTTCAAAAGCTAATAGTCAACTTGAGATGCATGTGAAGTTAGTCTCTCAAGAAGACAAAACAATCGAAGTATACTTGGATAAGTCTATCACAAGAATGGACAATGCATTCTATTTGTGTTGAGGAACAAACAAGAGATTGAGACCATTGAGCTTGGATACCGTCTTCAAAAACCTAAAGTTTATGAATCAGAGGTATAAAGGGACATCTAGCTCAAACCACAAACTACAAACATATAGCCTTTCTGACCTCTAGCAGCACTAACAGTGCAACTAGAGCAGTTTAATTCTCTGCTAGGGATGTTAATACGTCAGCGACTCATGGTTTGTATGAAAGCTCAACCACGTTGAAAATTTGAGTGATGCTAGTGAATTTATTCCTTCTTTGTCTAGCCAACCAAGTAATCCACAATTGATATGAAGATCTATAACAAATCCATCCCTATTAACTAGAATAGTTTGACTTGAGGTGGAACATGCTAAGCTTACTACGAGGGCAATGAAGATTCCTTAAGAATACTGGAAGAAAACTAGACATGGCCAACAAAGAAAGAATTGGGTTTGACAAGTCCAAGGTGGAGTGTTTCAACTGCCATAAAATGGGACACTTTGCAAGAGAGTGCAGGGCACCCAGGAATCAAGACAGCAGGAATAAGGAGCCTACAAGAAGGACTGTGCCAGTTTGATGAAACAACATCAAATGTCTTAGTGTCTCAGAGTGATAGCTGGATATGATTGGAGTGACCAAACAGAAGAAAGGACCAACCAATTTTGCTCTCATTGGCTTTTATTCTTTCAACAAGTTTTCAAGTCTTCTACCAACTCCTGAGGTATTCTAATTGACTCAAATTGTTGTTCAACCTTGTTTAAATGTGTCCAAAATAATAAAAGAACAGAATGAACAACTAGTTAAGACTTAAGAACAGCTAGGTTAAGTGTCATGCCGGTCATAAAAAACAGGTTTAGAATCTAGAAGCTAGACTGTTAGTCGTTTACCTGTTAGTCTTTCAGAAAAATATCTGTGTATTGAGGAAGATATAAAACTAAATTTTTTAAAACTGAAATCTATTTTAAAAGATTTAATGATATTACAGAGCTTAAAAGGAAGTTGGAGTTAGTTACAAAACAAAAGATAAGGTTCAACTTACAGTACAAAAATTTGAAAATTTCATCAGAAATCGCCTAAGTGAACTTCTGAAGACAGACAGAAAATGAGAAAAGAGTAAAACAATGATTCGGGATAATGTTTGTCCAACCACCCCTATACTGGGAATTTATGCCGACCAAAATATTATTTTAGTTTTTATCCTAGTATAGATGATGTTTGTTGAAGTGAATAAGTATGCTAGTAGAATGTAGTTGAAAAGTCCTACTATGAGACAAATGAACCTAAGACAGCAAGGAAAAAAGATAGAGCCCCAATTATTAAGGATAGGGCTGTCTGAAAAGTGAGGAAAAAATGTGCCTAATGATTAAAACTGTTGAGAGTTTAATAATCCTATTTTGATAAGATAAAATTTGTAATAAGTCATACTAAGCAAGTAAAATCTTCTAAGAACACAACAGTTGATAAAAATGTCAAAACACATACCAAGTCCTAGAGGAAACAAGAGAAATTGGAACCAGCAAATCTTTCTAAAAAATTTAGGAATGATTTTGATCAGATGTTCAACAAAGCTGTGTCCATTTATGTTGGTAGTTGATTGAACATTTTAGGAAAGATTGCAATAACTGGTATAATAAATCAAAGGATGAAATACTAGTTTGGACTCAAGTTCAAAAGGGTGAACCCAGAATTTCTCTAAATTAACTCACCCCAGTTCCAAAAAGGAACATGGTTCCGAAGAACAATTTTTAAGCTAGGTCTAGCCCAATTCACTTAAGCTGCTAAACCAGTTAATAAAGTTTAATCTAAATAACAGCAGATTGAGATAATGCAGGACCCAATTAAAAATGTTAATATAATGGCCTATTCCACTTCTAGATAAAGGCGCTTTAACAAAATAACATCAGCTAATAACAGAAAATTTTAATAAGGGTTAATAACTGTTAATGATAAAAATGTTAACTGTTTGCTAAGTGCAACAATGCAGAGTAAATACTGCTCAGTCCAAAGCAGTTCTTAGTGCTGTAAGGGAAAACCAGAGAAATGATGTTTTAAGCATCACATGTTTGTGTTTTGAGACCAAGAATATAAAATCCCTTAGACCATTGTCTCCAGAAACAATGGTGCATCAATCAACTGTCCTTTAAAAGTATTTGACTATTGTTTGATGCACAAGCAGATCCAAGTCAATAATGGCTTGGGTCCCCACCTCTAGAAACTAAT
Organism: Tanacetum coccineum; assembly: GCA_026074375.1. NCBI lineage: Eukaryota > Viridiplantae > Streptophyta > Magnoliopsida > Asterales > Asteraceae > Tanacetum > Tanacetum coccineum. The sequence goes on along the minus strand of BQNB010075772.1, from coordinate 19,936 downwards.
TTCACTACATTATATGCAGGGCAATCCACAAGCAAGATTTAAAGTATAAAGGAGGATTGATAGTGGATTGCTCTAGGGCACATGACAGTACACGAGATCCTATCTTAAACAGATTATGAATGAAATTGATGGAGGCTTGTTGCCATTGGGCTGAGTATGAATTCTAAAGGAGGGGAAAATTACTGGGAAAAGTAAAACTAAGAACTGGTAAACTTGAGATTATTAAGAAGTTTAATTTATTTGTAAAGGAACTAAAGATTTAACCTCTTATCATGGTGTCTCCCCACAAATGTGCTTGAAAGCATAATAGTGTTCTTGTTTTACACGATACTGAATGTGTTGTTCTGTCTCCATACTTTAAGTTAACTGATGAAAGTCATGTTTGCTTAAAGTTCCTAGAAAGGATAACATGTACAATGTTGATTTAAAGAGAGTCTGTCCTACTTAAGCAGTCCTAAACATCGTCTCTTGCAAAAGCCACACTAGATAAATCTAATCTTTGGCATAGGAGGCTTGGACATGTAAATTTCAAAAAAATGAATAAACTGGTAAAGGGAAACCTTGTAAGAGGTTTACCTTCAAAACGTTTTGAAATTAATCAATCATGAGTTGCTACGTCTAAGAAGGGAAAGCAACACAGAGCTTCTTGTAAGACCAACAATAAGTCAGTTTCAATTCAGCCATCGTTACAAATGTAGTCACATGGATTTGTTTTACAGCTCTAACATTTATAAATAGTTTAATGAAAAATAATGTACAGCCTAGTAGTCACAGATGATTTTAGTAGGTTAGTTGGTCTTTTCCTTTTAGCACCTAAGGATGAAACTATGAAATCCTTAAAACTTTCATAACCCGGCATAGAAAATCTAATAGACCCCTAATGTGAAGTGAGTAGACTTACAATGAGACTGAATTCAAAATATGGTCATGAAGCAGTTCTGTGAAGACGTAGGGATTAAGAGGGAATTTATGTTGCTAGGACTCCACACAGAAAAAAAAAAATAGAGTAGCAGAAAGAAAAAATAGGACACTAATAGAGGTTGCTAGGACTATGCTAGCTGATTCAAAATTGCCAACAACTTTCTGGGCTGAAGCAGTTAATACTACTTGTTATGTCCAAAATAGGGTGTTAGTTATCAAGCCTCACAACAAGACCCCTTATGAACTTTTTCTAGGTAGAAAACATGCCTTAAATATGAGACCATTTGGGTGTCCTGTTACAATCCTTAATACCATATATCACCTAGGTAAATTTGATAGAAAGGCTGATAAAGGGTTCTTTGTAGGATACTCTACCAATAGCAAAACATTCAAAGTATTTAATAGTAGAACTAGGATAGTAGAAGAGAACCTGCATGTTAAGTTTAGTGAGGATACACCTAATATTTGCAAGGAAGTTGGACCAATTGTGCTTTGATATATAGATCTCCTAAACAAATTCAATGAACTATAAGCCAGTTGTTGCAGGGAATCAATCCAATGGTTGTATAGGTACAAAAGCATGTGATAATGCAGGTAAAGCTAGAATGGATACAATACCTGGCAAAGATTACATACTGCTACCATTATCCATTCAAGATCCACCATTCTCTTCTAATTCAAAGGATTCTCCTGATGCTGGATTCAAACCATCAGGGAAGGAGGAAAAGAAGGATGCTGAAGATCCAGGGAATAAAGATAGTGAGGTTCCAAGTACAGAGGAGCCAAGAGTTAATCAAGAAAAGGATGCTAGTGTTAACAGCACTAACACTGTTAATACTGTTAGTCCAACTATTAATACTACTGGCATAGAGGATAATGTTGTTGATGAAAATATAGTCTATGGATGTAATGATGATCCAAATATGCCTGAATTGGAAGAAATTGTCTATTCAGATGATGATGAAGATGTTGGTGCAGAGGCTGACATAAACAATTTAGATGCATTTATACCTGTCAGTCCTATTCCAACTACAAAAATACACAAAGATCATCCAGTTGAATAAATTATTGGAGACTTGCATTCAGCACCTTAAACAAGAAGAATGACAAAGAATTTGGAAGAACATGATTTGTTTAGTTCAGTGCAGCAGAGGACCAACCATAAAGACTTTCAGAATTGTCTGTTTGCATGTTTCTTACCACAAGAAGAGCCCAAGAAGGTAATTCAAGCATTAAAAGATCTAAGCTGGATAAAGCAATGCAGTTGATGGAGCTCTTGCAGTTTCAAGTGTACAACAAGTTTGGACCTGGTGGAGTTACTAATGCAAAAAGGCCATTGGTACTAAATGGGTGGGTACATAAACATGAAAGAGATGTAGAAAGAGGCATTGTGATTAAGAATAAAGCAAGATTGGTTGCACAAGGATACACACAAAAAGAAGGAATAGACTATGATGAGGTTTATGCTCCTGTTGCCAGAATTGAAGCAATTAGGCTATTTTTTGCCTATGCCTCATTTAAAGACTTTATGGTGTATCAGATGGATGTCAAGAGTGCTTTTCTGTATGGAAAGATTAAAGAGGAAGTCTATGTTTGTCAACCACCAGGATTTGAAGATCTAGACTTCCCTGATATAGTTTACAAGGTAGAAAAGGCTCTCTATGGTTTGCATCAAGCTCCTAGAGCTTGGTATGGAACCTTGTCAACTTATCTGTTGGACAATGGGTTTCAAAGAAGAAAGATAGACAAGACTTTGTTTATCAAAAGGGACAAAAGTAATATTCTGTTAGTTTAAGTATATGTTGATGATATCATTTTTGGTTCTACAAAGAAGTCATTATATACTGAATTTGAGAAGATGACTCATAAGAAGTTTCAAATGAGCTCTATGTGTGAACTCACATTCTTCCTAGGACTGCAAGTGAAGCAAAAGGAAGATGAGATTTTTATAAGCCAAGACAAGTATGCGATTTGGGATTTGAAGAAATTTGGCTTCGTGATGTCAAGAACAGCAAAGCACACCCATGGAAACCCATAAGCCTTTGCTCAAAAGATGCAGAGGTGAAGATGTAGATGTACATATATACAAATCAATGATTGGGTCATTGATGTATCTAACTTCTTCAAGGCTCATGTTATTTTATGTTATGCAGTATATGCTTTGAGCAAGATTCCATAGTCAAATCCTAAAGTTTCACAATCTTAATGCTGTAAAAAGTATCTTTAGATACTTAAAAGGTCAACCATAGAGTTAGGCCTTGTATCCTAAGGATTCACGCTGTTGGATTTGGAGGCATATACTGACAGTGACTATGCAGGAGCAAGCTTAGATAGAAAGTCCACAATAGGAGATTGTCAATTCCCTCTAGGTGTAGATTGATTTCATAGCAATGCAAGAAGCAGACTGTGGTTGCTAATTCCACAACTAAAGCTGAGTATATAGCTACTTCCATTGCTGGTGGACAAGTGCATAGGATCCAAACATCAATTACTGGATTAAGGAGATACAACGTTATGCCAGACTAACGATTCAATTAATTAATGGAGATTACTTTAAGCATCGGTGAAGAACCTAGTATTTCCACGTCAAAAAGAAAAAGCCACATTGAGATTAGGCCATCACTATATCAGAGATTCTAATGATAAAAACATATTCAGATGATAAAGATTTACACATATTAGAATGTTGCAGATTTGCTCATAAAAGCATTTGATGTTAGCAGATTTCAATATCTGATTGCAAGTATTGGAATGCTTAACCTTGAAAGGCTATTGATTAAGGGAGGATAAATTGTTTTTAATGGTGCAGCATATTAAACAACAAATGATTATTTGAATGGGAAGAAAAAGCTCAGCTACAATGAATGAAATTCAAGTTAGTGCTGTTTGCTGTGGGGCTAACTTTCTACTGGTAATGTATAAATAATGTTGCTAGTTTACATAATACTTCTATGTTTAATGCTGAATATTATACCTACTATTGCATGTGAATATACTAATATTGTGAGAATTAAGAGAAATTGGTGAGCATAAAAAAAGAAAGAGAGATGTGTGACATAAAAACAGATAGAGTGATTCAGTGAGAAAAAGAAATGAGAGAAATTGGCGAGCATAAAAACAGAAAGAGAGATGTGTGACATAAAAACAGACAGAATGATTCAATGAGAAAAAGAATTAAAACATAATATAGTGAGAATAAAAACAGAAAGAGAGATGTGTGATATAAAATCAGATAGAGTGAATTGGTGAGAAAAAGAATTGAGAAGAAAATGTGATAATAAAAACAAAAGGAGTGCATGTGAGAATCAAAATTGCATTATGGCAAGCTTTTTGAACGCAATTAGAGTTAATGCTGTGACCACAAAGTTAATACTGCTATAGGCATACATACTTACTACTGTCAGTAGTTCGTTTAAGCTGTAGGCATAAACTTACTACTACTTTTTAAGTTAACACTGGCCCGGCATAACTTTACTACTTTGGGGGCTACAGTTGGATCAATTTAATGCTGTTTAAGTCATAACTTAGTACATCTAGATCAAGGATAATGCCGTTGAGGGAGATTTATCATAAATACTCTCCTTGACGGGTTATTCATTCAATCACTTAAACGATTTAACGTTGTTATGCCCTCAATCATAAACCCTAACTCCAATTTTCACTTTATAATTCATCAAAAACCCAACTTCAATGGCAACCCCTAAAGTTCGCTAGTTCCAACACAACATGTCGCAATCTTAGATGAAACCCACTGAAAGTGAGATGGATTCGAGCAAATTGTGGATTTTTTTAAAGCACATTCATATCAAATATGCGTTAACGGTTAATCCCACAATCTATACTTTATGTATTGAGCAATTCTGGGCTACTGCAAAGGTGAAAACTGTTAATGGAGAAGTGCAGATTCAAGCCCTAGTGGATAAGAAGAAGGTGATCATCACAAGACAAGTTTAAGAAGTGATCTTCAATAAGAAGATGCAGCAGGTACTAGAATATACATTCCAAAATGCTACAATTATTTTTTTGAACCCTGACACTTATGGGGTAAGAAAATCTTACACAAATAGCTACCATTCTATAAAGCTTTCTTTTCACCTCAATGGGAAATTTCTTTATCATATACAATTCTGCAATGCCTTAGGCTAAAACTACTGGCATTTGGCACTAATTTAGTAGCACTATGGGCCCTCTGTTGTCATCTGTCTTGCACAAACCAAAAATATAATACGTAATTTCCAATACCTTTTTTGATAATATGGTGGGAATAACTTAGAGGGTGGTGGTTAATTTTTAATGTATCCAAAGATTAGTGTAAGTGTTCCTGGATAAACAAGTTGAAGGAAAAAGTCCAAACATAAAAATATTTTATGTTACAACCCTTCTCACACTAAGAAGGTCATTGCTAACATGAAGAGGCAGGGACAAGACTTTTCTGGTAGGGACACACTTTTATTTCCAACTATGATTGTTCAAGCACAAGAACAAGTAGGTGAAGGTTCATAGATACCAACTGATTCCCATCATACACTCACTACTACTCAACCATCAACATCTAAACCCCAGAAGAAATAGTCTAGAAGAAAACAGAGGAAGGACACTGAAGATCTTCAGCACCTTAAGTGTCCTACAGAACCTTTACTGGTCTGATACTGAAAATGTGGCAAGTGTACCTACACACTTCCGATTGAACCACTGCTTAGATGGTGATGATAGACTAAACTATATGAAAAGATGAACTATGTACCAGCTTATCACAAAGAAGTTCTTAGTACTTCGAGAACACAAAGACCACTCAAGTGCAGAGATTACTGTAATTGAAAAAAGAGAGGTCAAGAAGCTGAAGGGGAAAAGGAAGTCAAAACCTCCAGTGATACAAGATTATTCAGATTGGTAGATCTGTACAAGGTTGTTCCTTTGAAGATGATAGGGCTATAGTGGGTGATCAGGATGAGAACATCCAAACCGGGGAGGAAAAAAGCTGATATTGATGCATAAGTACAGAGTTACATTGGTTGAGAGACTCAGGGGAGGAATGAAGAAGAAATGTTGATACAGGTATTCTTGATGGTGAAGAAGTGTTTGCAAAACAGGAAGTGGTTGAGAAGGAAGTTAAGTAACTGGCTAAAGATTTTACTACTTAGGACAGTACTACAACAACTGTGATGAATTGACTCTGGCTCAGGACCTTAAGTAATGAAATACAGAAGAAGTCTAAGACACTCAAGGCTGTTACAACTGCTACTACAACGCATATGCAACAAGCCTTTTAAACCACTTGGTGTCCCAAGTGGACGAGTGAAGTCTCGTGAGGGTTTCCAGGGAACACATCCACAAAGTTCATTTACTTGTACACGGTTTTTGAAAAGGTTTCAAACTTATTTTAGTTTTTCAGAAAGGGCTTTATGGCGTAACTGTCACACCTCGACAATGGCGGAAACTCGAGAATGCAACATAATGATCAATCATAACACAAGATACAAAATAGAGAAAACTACAATGAATAAACTTCAAGTGCTATGAAGATCATCAACCTCGAACAACCTCGAGTGATGTCTAAATCGCAACTAAAATCAACAATCTCTTACAATTATTCAAACGTCCTCACAGGGGTCCATAATCCAAACTTAATCCAAAACATCCAAATACTAGAATCAAACAACAAGCAAGCAAGACTTCACATGAAATTTCCCTCGGGATACTTCTAAGTCTTCTAACACAATCACCAAACTATTCTTCTTTCACTTCACCTGAAAATGATACTCGAAAACGTCAACAATAATGTTGGTGAGCTCGTAGGTTTGTCCTTAAACCCAAAAGTTGTGCCAATATTTCAAACAGTGGACAATAGTGATATATGACATTGAATATATGCAAACACCCTTAGCATCACTGCGAATCAATAACCATATGTCACTTACGCACACCTAAAGGGTCTACCAGCTGGAGCACTAAAATTAGGGCAGGACCACACACAAACCAGGGTAGGCGTACCCATCCGCTCCAATAATCATACAAATACTGGGTAGGCGTACCCATCCGCTCCAAACAATCATACAACAGAAAATATTCACATAGCAGTCATAAGCACATATCTTGTCTCAAAAACAAAATCACATTTTGCACAGATCAATTCAAAATATTTTAAAACACATTTGAGTATCATTTTCCTCCAACGGAAAAACAGTAAAAAGTGAGGCTACGAGAACTCACCTCAAGCAAGTCTTTAGCTACCCAATCTCAATCACACAAGCAAATGCAACGACGCCCGCACACGACCTAGTCCAGTTAATGTCTCAATTTAATCATCCAATTCCAAAACAATCTTCACGTTTGATGCATAGAGTTTAGACGCGTTGTACAATTACCCAAAATAATTTAGTGGTGTGATGGTTGACGACTTAACTCACAATATATCAATCTCATTCCGGGCGATATTACATTATTTAATACAATTGCGTAAATGATAAGTAATATAATAAATATTTATAATTATTAATTATAACTATTATCTCAGACAGTCTCATTCGGTTCACTTAGTCACTTTCAAATAAATAAGCATTTATACGGTTGAAAACAATAAAATCGCTTACTCATAATAAACACATTAGGGAAGTTGTTATGTATTTCTTTTTAGTTTCGAGGAAAAATTTATTTTTTTGTCTTTTAGTGAATTTCTCAATAATTATATAAAATAAAATAATTAAAATATTATTATATTATTTAAAATCAAAAATCATGTTTTAAGAAAATTTCTAAGTATAATATTTTTATGAAATTTTGACATGACCCGTACGTTTATACAACGTTTTCTAAGGTTTCAAACCTTATTTTCAACAATTTTTCACAAATTCGACACTTTTCGACAAAAATGCCAAAATTCAATCTTTAAACATACCAACACTTTTTCTCTAAATATCACATCAATGACTACTTGTAATTACATTTTCCTTTCAAAGTCCGACAAAGTTTTCATAAACAATTAAATATCTCGTATTGGGCCTTAAGGCCCAACAACGATCATTTTGGACATTTATAAAGTCAGAATATAATCCCAAGTCAAATCCTAAGGTCATTTTTACCTATTATAATTATATACTTATCTGTAAAAATAATCGGACCCTCAAATATGCTCCTCCCATTAAGCGCGGTCAAATAGATTATTGGGCCGGTGAGTTCCATATAAACTCTAAAATATCGTATATTAAGCTTTAAAAAATAAGCTAATAAGCTTTAATAATCGTTTTGGTTACTACCATAAGCCTAAAAATTAATCCACAACATATGCCATAACACAAAAATAATCAAAAATCACTTCCCTAGTGACTTTGACAAATGACGTGGCATATAAGCCCAAAATAAGCTAAGAAATAGCTTAAAAATAAGCTTGAATAAGCTATACAAGCTACTATCAAAAATAAGCATTTTAGCATCATAAACTATTCAACCATCACGACCACAACATCAAAACTACAAAATCCCCTTTTTTCTTTTTTTACTATTCACAAACATCCACCCTTTTAATCATCCGTTTCGTTTCAAAAATCGAATTTTTTACAACGATTCACTTGTTACAACTAACATCTATGCATCAAAATAAACCCAAAAGGACAAACGAAATTTAAATTTGAAAACTTATAAGAAAATCTTCAAATTTGTATATTTCGACACAAACCGGAAAACCCAAACGTTGTTTAAATGAATACTCAAACACTCTTATCAACCCGTAGTAACACGTTCTTGATCAAAGTTGGAAAACTATGGTGGTTTTGTGGTGGTTAGGTGGTGGTTAGGTGGCGGACGAACCACAAGCACACACACTTGTGTGTGTTTTATTTTTTTGTAAATGAAATGAACATGATCAAAAGTTTCTAGTAAAGGAATATATGTTGTACACACCTTGGGACAGCTTGCCTAAAAAATAGCCTCCTTGTCCCTTATGGACTAATTGACGGCCATGGCATCCTATGGGTGTCGGGTCTTTCTTTTCGTGTCAAAATCGCTTAAAAGCTCATAAAACTCAACCATAAAATTTACCCCAAAGTTAATTAGAATTTTTATTCACTTTAAAAATACTTTTCCATTAACCTAGAGTATTCACACGACATATTTTCACTTTACACCCTTCAGAAACCTCATTTTGGACATTAACGGACGTGTCGGGACTCGTTTTTCGGCATTTCTCAAATTCACGGGGTCGAACCCCCGGAAGTAATTACATATCACAATAATACTTCCAAATGGGAATATTCACACAATAAACCACAATTCATCACATATCTCATAAAAAATCAAGATGAGTGGATCTTGGATCTTGAAGATGGAGAGGATGAGGACCTCATGGATCTAGGGTTTTGTGTGTGTTTTTGAAAATAATAATTTATTGTTTATTTCAACCGTGGGTTTGGTTACGGTGTAAACATGTGGTTTTTTTAAAAACTTTAAATTCTGAACAAAAAGGTTACGGCGTAACTAATGCAAAATATTACGCCGTAATGATATCTGTTATGGCATAACCTTTGTGGTTACGCCTATACAGAACCTTTCTACCACACGAACATGAGTCGAGGAAACCTTAAATTCCATTTCTTTGTAGGGAGAACCTGCAAAAGAAATTGAGAAACCAACAAAAATCAACTATAATTCGAACTCTTAAATGCATTTTATTAATTAAAGACGGGTTGTCTCTCGAAAAGCACTTTTGTTTATTACCGAGTCTTTAAGTTAGACTCATCCTACTTCTACGTTTTCATTAGGTCCTTCTGGTATGTCAATAACTACAAAATCAGAACGGAACAAGAACTTATCGATTTTTAATGGGATATTTTCCACAATTCCTAATGGAGCCTTGTTTGTCATATCAGCCATTTCAACAACCATGCTGGTTTTCTTAAGGTTAGTCAACTTCAAATGTTCAAATAGTGTTTTAGGCATCATATTAATTCCTGCTCCTACATCAGCCACATCATATATCTTAAGATTACTAATAGTGCAAGGAAGAGTAAAACCTCCTGGGTTTATTTCATTAGACTGTTGCTTGCATGGTAAGGTTTCTGAACTTTTCCCTTCTTCTTCTTCTGCTATGAAGGATACCCCCTGAATTTTGCTAGTTATGCTAGAAGGTATTTGAGCTTTTTTGTAAATTGACTTACACTCTTCAACCATTTTTTTGAGAATGTTAATCAAAGTGTCTTCTTCTTCCTTATCTTGCCTAATCATGCGTTTACTTATTTCTGCATTCAACCATTCATCTACATCTTCGTTAGAACTCACTTCTTCTGTTTCATGATGAGAGTTAGGTGTCGAGAGTTGACAATCATTAGGCTCTTTTTGAAAGGATCATGTATATCATTGGTAATTGGTCAGGCAGGTTTAAAACAAGGAGGGATTGAGGGAAAATAATCATTGGTTTAATTTGTCGGGTTGATGCTTGTTTTCCAAGATCTTACTTTCTCCAAGGTTGGTTGATCCTGAATTCCTAGTATATGATTTAGCATAATCCTACGGATTCCTTTTTATTTCTGCCTCATACTTCATATATTCTGCAATAGTCATGTCTTCGATATCCTTTGTAATCATCCTACCGAATTCAGTTCTAACCATTCCATGTGTTTTGGCTTTCCTGTGTCAACATTAGGTATTGTTTAATGGTGAGGTTTTCAATATCTACCTCGTTCATCATGTTTCCTGAGAAATCAATGAAAATTTTAGAAATCAAACTACAACTAAAATTAGCTCCCCGGCAGCGGCGCCAAAAACATAATGCGTAACTTATTTTTAATAATATTTTACCAAGTTTTAAATTTATAAAACTCGTTTACCGATACACGCACAAACGGGCAGAGAACCCGGTCATATGTAGTGTAGTAGTTTGGTAAATCCGAGGTCGTCCCAAGAGCTAAGGTTAAATAGTTTAATTTGATTATTGTCACAATTTGAAAATGGTTTTAAGTTGATTTTAAGAATTACGAAAAAGTAAATAAAGTAAATAAATAGAAGAATTTAGGGAGAAAGGCGTGCTAACCTAACCATTTCACTACTAATGATATGATTACATTTTCCTGTGCAATGTTCAATTATAAGTTCTATTAGTGGTTCTAATGTCGACAAACCCGAATTTTCATTTAAGGTTTGTCCTATACTTACTCTGCGATCCTACATTCCCCTACGATCACACGAGCAGGGCATCCAAGCTTGCAGTGGTTAAATTCTGACTACCCTTAAGACCAATCTATAATCTAAACTGATTATTAACCCTCTCTGAAAGAGTTCCCATACTTTTTAAGTATTTAATGTGACAAAGGCGGTAATCTGGTTAATTCCTACACTAGGGATAGATGTCAAGCTACCCTAGTACCCCACTAATCCCAAGTTCAACATGGTAAGTCTAATATCAGGATTAACAAGATCTAAGCCACCCTCTATACTACCAAAACATGAGGATCAATGAAAGGCTATAAGGATATCTAACAGAACCATAATTGAACAGGAAATCATAATCATAACAATAGTAGATACATGGTTAGGCCAGCACTAGGAGTGCTTAGCCGCTCATGGTAACAGCAATGCAAGAATTAATGAATAAAAACATGGATTGAATCATCATAATTCTTACAGAGGATGAAATGAACGATTAAATACAATAATTGTGTAAAGTGACTTCTCCCTTGGACCTTCTGATGAAATGCTTCGAACCTTAGGGGTTTGGTTCACCCCTTAGAACTGTGTGTAGAGTGGTGGAAGTGAGTGATGCTGAATGAGCCGGAGGAGGGCTCTATTTATAGGCTTCGAAATGTTTACGGCGTAACCCTTGCGAGATGTTACGCCGTAATCTTGCTACGTAAGCTTCCAATCTTCTAGGCATAAAATGATGTTACGGTATAACCTTGTCGTCTATGTTACGCCGTAATGATGACTCAGATAAATCATCTCTTGTAAATTTGAATGTTGCGGCGTAAAGTAGGAGAGACTTTACGCCGTAAAGGGTGTGATGACTCATTTCTTCGTTGGAGTATGTTACGGCGTAATCCTTCGGGGATGTTACGCCGTAAACTGCCTTGGACTCTCCACTTTAGTGCATTCCATGTCCAAATCCCTTGTCTTTTGCTAAAATGCTCACTTGGTCCCTGAAAACTAATAACAAACAATTAAGTAACATTTTCAGGCATTTATAACATGTTTATAAGCATTTTCAAAGGGATTTTAATATTAAAATGTATTAACTATTTGATGTTATCATATAACTACCATTAAAAAGCATACTTAAACACATCATGCTAAAATGAATGAAAAACCTTAACTGACTAAAGTTTTTGCTTATGGTTTTTATCTCTTAAGTGGGAAAAAATTGCTTCTAAATTCTTTATCCTCGGTTCAAGATCATTCACCTCCTTAATTCCTGTTAACTCATGCTTTTCATCTATAATGATAACAACAAATCAAACATAATAGAGAGTCAATTGGGCCAATATTATAGCAGAACAATGCTGTAAACTAACCTTTTATAATTTCCTTTCCCTTGACATCTACAAATATGGCAAAAAGTCAATACATAAGAGATCATTACCACACTAGTAACTAAACATGCATTTCTTTACATTTACCATTCAACTAGAATAAACAAGGCATATAACCAAAGACCATTACCACACTAGTAACTAAACAAATGCAGGCATATAACCAGAGACCATTACTAACTAAACAAAGGCATATAACCAGTCTCTATTATAACAAATGGCATTTATTGAAAACAAACTTATTATTGAACCAAATAACAAAAAAACAAAAGCTCTATCAGTATTATTATACACAAAATACTTGAACAAACTAAACATCATTTAAACAAAGCATAGTAGTAACTAAACACTTATTAAATAATCAACAAACCACTCACCTCTAACCATCTTGTTTAATAGTTGGCAGTTAGGGTTCTATCTCATACGGGCGACGGTTTTCTGTGCTTTAGATCACACACAACCGTTAGAAAGAAAGAAAGAAAGAAAAAGTTGTGTTTAAAAGGTTGCAAACATGGTCCTTACGGTATTAAGTATGTGAAGTGACGGAATTGCCCCTGATGAGAAGAAAACATATCGAAATTCTGGATGGAGTTAGGGTCAAAGGACCGGTCAACCCATTTGGGTCAACTACAGGGACGTCTGGTGTAATTAACGTCGAAATATGACGAAACGTGCAATTTGGGTATAACCACAAGGACGAAACATGTAATTACCTCTATTTAGAAATATACCAATATTATTTTAAAGACCTATTTTTTAGTTATCTAGGCTAAGTTATTGGTTTTCGGTTCAACTAGTTTAATCAGTTAGGGCTGAGCAACGGGTTAAACCCACTCTGAACCGAATAAACTCGACTGAAACCGAAAATCAAAATTAACAAAAACGAAAATCGAGAACCGAACCAAAGTTAAGAGAGTGAAACCGAAACCTAACCGAACCGAAGTTATGAGAGCGAAACCGATTTAGATAGTTCATGTGTATTTTGCTATGTTTTGACCTGACCTGATCCGACCTGAAAAAAACCAAAATCGAATACCGTAATTATATAAAACCGAACCGAATTAGGTCGGTTCGGCTCGGTTTCTCATTTCGGTTCGGTTTTCGGTTGATTTTGCTCAGCCCTATAATTAGCGGCTCGACTGTTTTTCTTTACGTAACCGATTTTCGGTTACCCATCTTATTTATGATTCAACCGACTAGGTCAAGGGCGGAGCTATGAAGGGATTGGAGGGGGTTGTGGCCTTCCAACGGTTTTATAAATTATAAGAAGGATTAACTCTTTTATGCATGCTTTGGTCTTATCAACATCGCCCTAATGGCCTAGTTTTAGCCCTCTCATAAAACATCACCAAGCTCCGCTATTAGACTGAGTTAACCTGAGTTTTAAAACATTGAAATAGATTTTATTTGTTAAAGAGTATGCGATGATACTTCATTATTCAGTGTTATCGTTCATATAATCTATCTAATGATAACATATTGTTACATTTTCTCATTCTAGTATATTTGCCTTGTATGAAAAGGCGGTTTTATAAATTATCAACATCGCCCTAATGGCCTAGTAGCTTCTCTTTAACTCAGGGCGACAAACTCTATCAATCCACAAGTTTAGTTACTAGACGATGTCGTTTGTTTCCTAATTCAATTGACTCAACTTGAACTAGCCAAGTTATCGAAACGTGTAAGGTATGACATCAAGGGTTCAAACCTCGCTAGGTATGTATATTTGGGAGCGGCCACAGAGGATCACCTGCGCCGACTCCGGTTTATCCATAAAGGCAGTCGTCTTGGGATTAGTCGGCTTGTAATATCGAGTCAAAAACCCAGGTTAAAAAAAACATTTGTGAATGATGCAAGCATTTTGTGTTGCATTATTTGTAGGACCGAAGTTTCATAGGAGATCCAAAATTTTCTTTTGTTGCAATATCTTTTAGTATATATTTTTTTAATTCAAATGACTAATTATTATTGAAATTTTTTGGCACGGTACTATCAAAGTACCAATAATTGTCCAATTTGACTTTTTAAAGTTTTTTTTTTCATTAATTTTGACCGTAAATATTTGTGTTTGTGTTATATTATAATTAATGAAAATTATACCAATGAAAAATACATTCAAAATACTCTACCAATTCATATATTTTGCATCAAATATCATATAACATAAAAAGAAATAATTAAGGTCAAAGAAAAAGAAAAAAAACTTTGAAAAGTCAAACTGGACACTTAATGTGGAACGGAGGTAGTACTACGTTCCGTAATTTCTTGTTGGCATGTCATGTCACCGGCGTTGTGATCGTGCATTCTTTAGCCATTGTTTTGATTTAAAACTCTATGAGAGTCTAGGTATATGTTGTTACTTTGAGAGATGTTTGGAGATCGTGGTTACCTCAAGCCACTTGACTTATTATGAGATTGATTTGACCTTGAGTGTTGGATGACTTCAATTTGCAAATCTTTCGCACGTGTATGCTACTTGTTTGCATAGTCCTTGAGTAGGTATTGTTTTTGATACTTTTCGAGACCCTTTGACCAAACTATATTAAATGATGTTTGTTGATTCGGTGTTTTAAAAAACTGCGTTTCAGCAAAACGAATTTGTGTGCTGATACAAATGCAGTTTGCGCGAAAATTGTACTGATTTTATTGTATAAATTGTTTGTGTAAACAATGGAAAATGTGTTTTCAAAATTTCATAAACTGGCCTTGTAGTGTCAAATATCTTCTTTTCAAAAAAAATATTTTTCTTTTTAATAATAAGAATGGAAGATGGAATGATGCTATCTTCTTTTCTTTCTTTTGAAACAATCATGTTTTTATATTTATTTTAATTTTTTTATGTCGAGAAAATATCTTATGCGTGTAGCGTAGGAAAAGGGAACGTTTTGACGAGGATGGACATGATGTCGTTTGGTCCTCAATTATGTATAACTTGATCAACTATGCATAATTTGGTGAGAACCACGCTATGTCGGGTAAATCGTCAACCTTAAAAATGCTAGATAATTGGGATAAATGTTTGGGTCATGCTTTCGGAAGGAGAAAATATTTTTACCCCTGATACGGATTCTTATGCAAGTAACCCTACTCCTATCGACTGCATGGAGAGAGTCTCATGTGAGTCGTTGTGACCGAGTCGTCCTGAAGGGAAAGTACCAATGATATAGTTCGGAACGAGTGTGTCTAGAAAGTAGTGAAGTCTAGCTCATGGTTATGTATATCGGCGGTTGTTATGAAGACATGTGTCGAGACCAAGTGTGGTCGGGGTGCTAGTGAGCAATTGTAGGATTGAGTCATATAGGGTGCGAACCGTGATACTTGTTGCAGCAATACTTGGTGCCGAGGATTCGGATAGAACTTCCGCATGCCGCGTAGTGGCATACCTTTACGAAGGACTAGTAACGGCTATCTAGAGTGCCATCCGTGAAGGGTTACGTAGAACATTACCCGAAAGTCCTGGGATAAGATGGTTTAATGGTGGGTTTAGATATGATGAGATACTATTAAAATCCGGATCCCGACAACTGAGAAGAGATCTTCTTGGAGTCAGCAAGGATTCTTAAGGTTGGTGGAAGCTGAGAAGGTTAGCCCCGAGGTTGAGGTGTCTGAGTAAATGGTTTGAAGACTTCTCACCCAGCACCATAGATGTGTGTGCGCTAATATATCCAGATGGACGTAAAGAAGCCTGCTTTCCCCCCGATAATGGAAAGTAGTGGTAGTTTAGATCGTAACAGTACTGGATCGTCGAGGGATTAGAATAATGGCACTAGGACTCTCTGACTTAAGGTTAGGTATAGTAGATCCTTACTCCTTGACGTAAACGATCTTTAGTGGTAGTGTGCGTAGTATATAAATAAATGGAGCAAAAAAGATTGGTGACTTTAAGCCATCATGGTGAATCCGTTCACATCCTGGAGGAACAATAAAAGTAGCACAACGCCCTTCTTATTATTAAGGGTCCCAAGTCTATCGGTATTATTTGAATTAGGGATTGGCGTTTCAATTCATCGCTCAAGAACAATGGATGAAGAAGTTAGAGAATCCTACAGCCGCCTAGAAGGTTGATTCGTCTTCAATTATATATATATATATATATATAATATTTTAAAAGTAAATCGGTAAATTACTCTTGTGAAAGAGTAATAAGCTAATTACTAATAAAATATAATTTCGGAAAGTATTGATGAGAAAATTACCCTTAGGAAAAGATAAAGTTCAAATCGTTCCCGAGTCGTTTTCCCAACGAAGTGTGAAGATTGAAAATCTTGTTTCGGTTCGTGATCGCGTGCTTGAATATTCGATATTTTGGATTTTGGATTCTAAATCTAATAACGCAAAAGGAAAGCATATAAAGGCATTCTAATCTAGAAATTAAGGCAATTTAAAAATCTTAAAGACATTTAAAGCAATTAAAAACTAATTAAAATCTAAAAGTAACTAGCTATTAACTAAAAATGACAAATTAAAACTTTATAAACTCAAAATGCAAATTTCTTAAACGAAAATGTATTAAACTAAGTTTTTAAAAACAGAAAATATATTTTTAGATTTTTAAACTAATTAAAACTAATTTTTAAACTAAATTAGACTAAAAATTAAATTAAAAATACTAAACTTAATCCTAAAATTTTGAGAAAATTTATAAAAATACTAGACACTATTCCTGAGGTTTACAAAGAAAAATGAAACAAAAAGATGTGAAAAATCAAATAAGCAAAATAAGCTAAAAGTTGAACAAGTATAACAATTAAATGTTTCAAAGGATTTATGAAAAAGACCCAAGGGCGCAGATGGTAAGACGTGTGTGTTGTGAGGGGGAGGTCACAGGTTCGAGTCCTGTGACCTACCTTTTTGTAAAACCATTTTTCTATTTTTCTTTTTGAAAAAGCTAAGGAATAAGCTTAACTGAGAAACTTTAATAAAGGACTTTAGACCTAAGCTTATTAATAAGCTAGAAAAATGATGCTTAAAGGTAACAGTTAGCTAATTTAAGCAATGTGGATTTAGCTAAAACTGTTTAGGCTTTTTAGGACTCAATAAGCTGAAAAACTACAAAAAGTATTTTGACAGTTTACTCTAAGACAGACTTTAAAGACTTTTACCATTATATTAAGCTAAGAATAAGGACTAATAAGCAAGAGGAATAAGCTAAAAACTACAAACAGATTAAGACTTATACTCAAATAACTCAAATAAGCTAAACTTAAGAAAACTAATTAAGGAAATAAGCTAGAAAAAGACTAATGAAAATGACAGTTACACTACTATGTTTTTGGCTTTTTGAAATGAATGACTACTTGAAGCTTAATTTTAAGACTCAAAAATACTTTTGATAACTAAAAAGCTTGAAACAGATTTAGAATATACTACAATAAGCTAATTTAAATCAAAATTAACCAAAGAAAAACTAGACTCTAACCACATTTGATCTGCAATGTCAAACTTTTAAAAGCTACAATACTTGATTTATTTTGTTCTAAAATACTAAAAAGCTTTATCTAAAACTAAAAACTCAAAATAGATGCATATTGATGCACTAGAAACCAGACTTTAAACTCAAATTCTACACCTCAAGTATACTTTTTAAAGAATTAAACCACTAAGCAGTTTATAAACTATTTAAACTAGCAGATTTGGATTTTTAATTAAACTAACTTCAAAACTTAACAAAGCTTATTTTAAACTTATAAAAACTAGCACTTAGACCTTATTTGAGCTTATCAAGTCCATCTTATTCATTAAAACACCCTACACTTATTTTAATCCTATTAATGCTGCTTATCCCAAACACCCCTTTAAAACTAGAAAATCCTTTTTTAAACTAAAACATACCTAATTAAGCTTGGAAATACTAAAACAGATTAAGAACTAACAATAATAAGGACTAATAAGCATAAACCTTATAGAAATAAGCACTAAATACTAAGCTTAACTAATAAGCAGTTTTGACTTCTAAACTGACAGGTTTATTTAAAACTAAATTTAAACTAATTTTAAGCTACACCCTAAGCATAATAAGCTACCATTCCACATAATAAGCATAATTAAGTAACAATAAGCAAAGATTAAGCAGTTTAATAAGCTGAAACAAAATTTAAGCTAGAAAGAGTAAAAGTAAAATGTACCATGTCCTTTGCTCAAAACAAGGACTAAAATTGCTCTTAAGAGCTTATCTACAAGCTCCAGCTTATTTTCATAAGCTGGTAAAGTCCCATAAGCCAATCCATTTCTAGCTTATCTTCCAATTTAAGCATTTAATAACTATTTGAGATGATTTGAATGATTAACTTATTCATTTAAGCTTTAAACAAGCTTAACTGAATAAGTGATAGCTTATAAGGTAAAGTGAGCTTATTGAGCTTATTAAGTAGTATCTAAACATATTTTAAGCAAATTTGCATAAAACTTAAAAATATAAATTCAACACAATTTAAAAGAAACTAAATTTTATTAATAATAAAAGGATTATAAGCTGTTTTAAAATGAAATTACAATAAGAAAACTACAATAAGCTAAAAATTACACTAAAAGCTACTTAAAAACTACATATCCTCTCTGTGTGAAATCCTCTCTCTATTTATAGCCGACAAGAGACGATTCTAGACCTTGAGGAGCGTCCTTAAGCTTCAATCCTAGCCCTCTAATCATAACAGACTCTCAACCATCCATTTTGAGCCCTTGGATCCCATCCACGTCTCATTATCTAATGAAATTGCTTAGGATTGCCAATGTGGCCTGCTGTGATGTCAGAGGAGCCACGTTGGTCTTCTAGAAGAGGTCATGCGTGGGGAGTGGATTGGACTTACCCTATGTTAACTCGTATCATTTGTAAAAACGGGAAAGATAGATACACAGTAACTTTGACCAGTTGTTTTTATCCCTTGACTTGGACTATGGGTTTTTGGATTTGGGCTTTATTAGTTTTATTATTTGGGCCAGGAAAAGTGATGAAATGGATTCGGATTTTAGACTTAAGCTTGTATATTGGACTTGGAATTTTCAAAAGGTTTAGGCTTGGTAAAACTTAAATATTAATAAGTTGACCCGACCCACAAAACGGGTACGGGTTGAACCATTAAAATGAATACGCCTTCGGCTTCGTTTTCTCATGCTCTTCCAATCTCGTGCTCGGTTTTGTTGTTTTTGGCTTTGTTTTTGTCCATTTTTGATATATCTGTTACCTGCAAGACATAATTAACAAAACACACATATACAATGCATTTTTCATGTATTTTTGGTCATTTAAGCTCGTTTTAATAAAGAGAATTGATATGTGATTAAACACATATCAAAAATCCCCCATACTAAGCTATTGTCGTGTCCTCACGCAATGTCATAAATACACACTGAAAACCAAAATGTTCAACCCCCTAGACTAATTACCTCGAAAAGTAGCTAAGTGTTCATCTAAGGGGATTACGAAATTACTAGTTTTGAAATGCCCCGTTTTACTATTTCTTTATATATATATTTATATATATTATTATTATTATTATTATTCT
>BQNB010075771.1:3484-28914 GCA_026074375.1 Tanacetum coccineum | reverse complement strand
AGGTAGACAAAATTACCCTAATAATAATCATTCAATGTGGAATTATTCACAACAAATAAACTTCTCTTCGTGGGGAATATGTCCACCCTATATGTATCCGAATCAAATGCAACATATGCAAAATATGTTTGGGATTAACAATTTTGGATCCATGAGACATTGGGGACTAAGTGGTTGAGTCGGTACAACATTTAAGTTGAGTTGTTCATGAACACTGTTTGGAATCCGATGAGTGAACACATTCTTAAAACTTTATGACGGGATTACCAAAAGATTTCTCTTTTAAAGCTTGCTCACTTGAAGATGTTGAAGAAAACACATTGTAGGCAAAGGTACGTTTTCTTTCCCAATTACTTAGAATATAGATTATGTGCAAAGTGTTAAATGACTATGTGATATTATGCTACAAATAATATTTGCTAAACTAAATGGTTATAGTTAATAAAGTAAAGTTAAGCTTGAGAGAATAGTGTAGTCACTAGAAATGCCATTTGTTGGTTTTCTAGAATTAAGGGAAATTGTTCATTATGAACTCTTCTCTCACGTAGTTGAATTAGGATTCTCTACGTACCACTATAAAATGGAAATCTTCTATGTCCACTTGTAGCGAACTCACGTAGATGAAGAAAAGTGAGTTATTAGGTAATAATTAACATAGGAGTAGGATTAGTTTTATATTTTACGCCGGAAAGGCATGACATCAAAATACTATGGATGAAACAAACTCCCTTCGACTATGATGTCCGCCTCGACTACACGTCTACAATAAACTACGTCTATCAGAACCATTTTATCGAGCCTTGACTCTGTTCTATTATTTTATCGTCACATATTAATCATCTCACTCGCCTTGCAAACTCTCTAAATCGTGACAATTAATTACTTCATTTGAACTAATTGACTTATTCAATTAACAAGAAGTTCATTGAAAACGTCACTAAATCTTCGTTAAATCCTCCATCGGCTTGACAACTTGATTATTTCATCCAAAATAGTAAAAGTATTTTTAATTAGCGAAAGGTTAATTAAAATGTTAATCAAATTACGTCAATCATCTCTAAACCTCTTCTCGGCCTAAAATTCTTGACAAATCTAAATATTTCATCGGAAATTATTTAAGTTCATTTAATTAAACGAAAAGTTATTTAAATGTGTCAAGTATTTACTTTTCATCTTCGACGTCATTTTTCGACAACTAGAGTATCCTAAATAATATTACTAGTAGCTCCCGACGTATTTTGAAAGTTGTATATTGATAAAACTAGTCAAAATCATAAAACAAAAAAATGGTTGTTAGATAGGCGGCCCCCTTATCTTTAAGGGGGTCAGCCTATTTAAATCGCCAAACACCCTTCCCTCTTGCAAAATTGATTGCCAAACACTCCACTTTTATTTTTTCTTCTTCCTGCTACTGGTGTGACGAACACACACACTCAAAAGCTTCAAAATCCAATTCCCAAACTCAAAATTCATCTAATTTCGCAAGGGGCAAACACCTACAACGTGATCAACAACATCTATTGTAAGATTCATCATACTTTTCTCTTTCGATTTCATTCAATTTTGCTCTCAATCAAAATTAAGTATTTTTCAATTTTTTTGTATCCTTTATATTCTTGTTATTAAGTCTAGGAAATCCATAATTATAATGATTCCCGTAGTAATAGGAATTCAAAGATTTCAATAGGATTGAGTCATGAAATATTTATATATATATATATATATATTTGAATTATTTTTTAAACTAAAAAATTTTCAAACAAAACTTGTACATTGTTGATTCATGCCTAAAACATGCTAAAAACAATCATGTATTGATTAACAAAGCATACATTACTTAATGTACATTTTTCGAATCAATGGATGAAATTTTATAAAAATAAAGGGGTGTTTGGTTCATATCCTAAGATTATAGTCTAGAGTCGAAATGACCTTCACCACATTTTTGTCACGTGTATAGACACATAAATAACTTATATAAGTCATCAAGATATATAAATCGTATATATATTGATACATTTAATAAAAACAATAAAATAAAGGGGCGTTTGGTTTAACGTTTTGAAACATGGTCTTGAGTCAAAACAAACACCGTTTCATTTTTGTCAAGTCATATGTAATGAACTCACTTTAGTCGGCAAAATATACAACTTAATGTATATCTTTCGACATTCTTAGTCAATGTGTATGTTAATAAATGAGCGTTTAGATTATTTCCTAGAAATTTGATCTTGTGTCAAAATAATCTCTACTCTACTTATTTAGCATCAAAACACTTGACAATATTACACTAGGTGTTGAAATATATAATTAATATATATTCTTTGATACTCTAAATTGAGTCAAATTAAATTAGGGAACGTGTTGATTACTTTTGAGGTTTTTATTTTTAGAGTCAAAGTAATCCTTGTTTCACATATGTTGTTTTCAAAACTTAATTTTTTATATATACTTGTAGTAATATTTTATTTTGTTGTTGTCTTGTTTAGGTGATAAATATGTCTCGAGCAATTGTTGGTGATACCTCCCGCACTAAATCCTATATCCCTAAAGTGTCCGAAATACCCGGATTCTCTCCCGTCCTTGCTCAATTCTATAAACCAATCGAAAACCGTTGCATTCACGAGGGCCGAGTCGTGGATCAACTCTATTACAAATCCAATGGCATTGAGCGATTGTTCACCAACGTTCGCTTCAATTGTCTTTTCGAGATCAACGAATCAATCATTCCTTGATTCATTCTAGACTTTTATAGTCAAGTCAAAGTCCAAACCGATGAATACGGTTATCTTCTAATCTCATTCATGATCCAACATGAATTTATCACTCTTACTCTCGCACAATTCGGTCAAATTCTTAGAATTCCATATAATGGTCAAGTCGTCTTCATAAACGAATGGGACCTTGCATCTCTTGCATATTCCCAAGAGACCGAGGGACCATATCATACCGATCTTCCTACTCACGACGATATTCGTCGATTTCTTTAATTAGACCGTGTCGAGTTAAACCGCACCATCAAAAGCCAAAATGTCACTCTCAATCCTAATCAATTTCTTGCCAAAGAATTAAGACAATACATGAAGCATTGGGAAGAACTCATTCGTGAGAATGTGTTCGGACTAGAAGGCTACCGGGACCATCTTCCGGCTAGTCTTGCTCACATGTTGTATTGTATTATTGCCGAAGAATAATATAATCTTGCTTATTTCTTTGTTAAACGAATTGAATGTGCTCGGGCTACTCCAACCGCTAATCTTCCTTACGGCATGTTCTTGACTCGTCTCTATCGACACGCCATGGAACATTACCCACATCTTAACAATGGCATTTACAATGTCTTTGATCGCGTCATGCGTCCACTTGCTCTAAAACAAACCTGAAAACCCCAAAGTGATCGTGGAAAAGCCCGTCACTCTGTCTCATCAACATCCGCCCATCATAACTATGGATCTTCATCTCACCAAGGAGATGATGACGAGGATGATGGTGCCTTCTCGTTGGTAGTACCCATCTCTCTAACACCTATCTAATATTCTCTTCAACAACTTATAATTACAACTGATTACGACATTCCCCACTTCTTCTCAACAAGATGTTGATCTTCGCTTTGGAGCGTTCAAAACCGACTTGCGATCAAACACAACAAATGCATAAGGACTTAGAAGGTGGATTCATTCATTTGGCAACGGCATTTGCATGGAGTTTTTGGGAAGCTAAAAGAAATTGAAGATGTTAAATGATGATTTGCTTGGTAGTAAAAACACTGTTATAGGACTTGTTGTGATAACTTTTATTGATGTTTATAATTTGTATGTGATGATAACCCGACTTAGTAGGAAGAATGCGAACTTGTTTAGCTTTCTTGGAACATCTAATTATTATGTGCTATTAGTATGATCTTTGTGTTTATCATTTATTCATATATTTCTTTTTTTTTTTTTTTTTTTTTTTTTTTTACAAAATGATGCTTATATGATACTATTGTTTATGCACCATATATGGTCCACATAGGACTTGCAGCTAATTGATTACCAAACGAAAAACCTTTTTCAAATATAATTAGCAAAAATAAAAATTTGATCGTTTTGAAATGCATCAGATGGGCAGCCCTCCTTATCTCAAAAGGACAGTCCCCTTATCATTAAGGGGACCGGCACCATAATTAAGTGGGCCGGCCATACAGTTCATGGGTTTTACTGCTTCTTTCTGCTTTTTGACTCTCTTTTACCTAGCCTCAGCTATCCTTACCCAGAAAATTCGAACATATTTTAGAAATCCTTAAGCTAATTCAAATTCATTATATTTCCAAACTATTCTCTTCCAATAAATTCCCTCCAAATGTTTACCACCACTTCATCATCTTCTTCATCCATTATCAACCACCATAAACTCCATGGCATCCACATAGAGCATTCCATTTCCAAAGCTTCCAAAAGACAAATCAATCTATTACACCATAACAATTGTTTATGGATTTAATCAGATGACACTAAATACCCTATCCACCCAAAACTTCAACTCCCATCACCTAGTGCTCCAAATGCACATTCAAAAACACCATCAACTAAAGATACCTCGTCATCCTCCATTGAATTTACATACCCAATTCATCAAATCTCTACATCACACCAACAATGGTTACTTGAACTCACCAACATCTCCTCCTCCAAGAGTTCCTCCACCACCTCCAATTCAAGAAAGTAGATCAATGGACATCACTCTTACCCTCTCACCAATTACTCCAATTGATGTTCAATTTAATACTTCCACTCTTTGCCTCTATATAGTCAATCACCCTTCCTTGGTACCTTCTTGAAGCTCATGGAGATTCTGCTTGTGTTGCATGCACAAATCGTCTTCTCTCATCTTTGGACTTGAGGAGGATGAACTCAATATATGGTCTTTCTTATCATGGAACACATGCTCTCACAACCTCCCTTTCCAAACACTCCACCACCGTCAATCTCTCTAAGCTAAACATACTTTATGTTTAGTTTCTCATGTTTCAAATAATTTTCAACCAAACCTTTTGCAAGCAAGTCCTATGGAATTCTAGGAATATTAGGACCTTTGTAGTTTAATTTTATGTATGTTGTATTAATATGCTTCAAGCATATTATTTCAAAATTGATGTATGCATGATTGTGTTTTATACACAATTCTTATGTTTAATGAATGGTCTTTAGTTTTATGTTTTAATTATGCTCTTACTTGTCCTTACATTTTAGTTGATATATATATTTGTGGTTATTGATTTACACAAATTTCTTGATAATTGTCAAACATTATCAATATGCTCTAGTATTTTTTCCTTTTTAATTGCTATATGTTAGAAATGGTTGTTTTGTTCTTCTAACTCGTTTTTGTAATTATTAGTTAAGACTATTAGAATTTAATCATGCATTTCTATTATCATGAATCCTTATGTGTTAAATGAAAAAATGTTTGTTTCATGCATATATATGTTTACATAGGACTTGCTGTAAATTGACCACCAAAACACAACCTTTCCCACAAAATTTTTACAAAAATCAAATTTTGAGTCATCTGAAAAGCATCAGATGGGCGGCCCTCTTAATTCATACAGGCGGTCCCCTTAAAGATAAGGGGGCCGACACCATAATTAAGGGGGCCGACATATAGTTTACGGGTTTTACTATTTTGTTCTGCTTTTTGACTCTCTTTTACCTAGCCTCAGCTATCCTTACCCAGAAAACTTAAACATATTTTAGAAATCCTTAAACTAATTCAAATCTATTCCATTTCCAAACCATTCTCTTCCAATAAATTCCCTCTAAATATTTATCACCACTTCGTCATCTTCTTCATCCATTATCAACCATCATAAACCTCCATGACATCCACTAGAGCTTCCATTTCCAAAGCTTCCAAAAGACCAAAAATCAACATCATTCCACCAAAATAATTGTTTGTGGATTTAACTCATAATGACACTAAAACCCCATCACCCAAACATCAACTCCCATCCTTAGTGCTCCAAATTCACCTTCAAAAACACCATCAACTATGGATATTTCTTCATCCTCCATTGACTACATACCCAAATCACCAACCTCCTTTACATCACCACCAACCAATGGTTACTTGAACTCACTAACATCTCCTCCTCCAAGAGTTCCTCTACCACCTCTAATTCAAGAAAGTGGATCACTAGACATCACTCTCACACTTTAACCAATTACTCTACTTGATGTTCAATTTAATACACCATCACCCTTTCCACCTCTCTTTGGTCATCCCATTCCTTGGAACCTTCTTGAAGCGCATGGAGATTCATACTTGTGTTGCATTCACAATCGTACTCTCATCTTTGGATTGAGAGATGAACTCTAATACATGTTTTCTTACATAAAACACATGCTTTCACAACCTCCTATTCCAAACACTCCACCACTATCAATTTCTCCAAACTAAACATACACCATGTTTAGCCATTTTCAAATAATTGTCAACCAAACCTTTTGCAAGCAAGTCCTATGGAATTCTAGGAATATTAGGACCTTTGTAGTTTAATTTTATGTATGTTGTATTAATATGCTTCAAGCATATTATTTCAATTTGATGTATGCATGATTGTGTTTTATACATAATTCTTATGTTTAATGAATGGTCTTTAATCTTATGTTTCAAGTATGCACTTGCTTGTCTTTATATTTTTTTTGTATATTTTGGTTGAATGACTCCTAACTATATAAGTTAAGTTTAGTTGATATATATTTGTGATTGTTAGTTTACACAAATACCTTGACACTTGTTAAGCATTATCAACATGTTTAAATATTTTTCTTTCCTTTGCTATATGTTAGAAACATTGGTGTTGTTCTTCTAACTTGTTTTTGTAGCAAAGTTACCATAGCTCGATTCCTTGGTGCCCTCGAACGAGGGGGAGCACACATCAAGGGGGAGCACTTATTCCGTCGACTTTACTCACATTCATCGACGAAGCCTTTTTGATTCTACAAAAAGGGGGAGAAATGGAAATAAAACTCACTAAATACTTGTTTAAAAATAATTTTATATTTAATGAGTTTAGATTTTGTAATCATCAAAAAGGGGGAGATTTTTGATAGAAATAATGCCTAAAATGTTATTAATATTTCTCGACCTTTCTACGTTTTGATAATCACAAAATGTAAAAACACTCAATGTAAAATTAAAACGTAAACAAGTATTTAGTAGTAAATCTTCATTTCAAAAATTAAATCACTTAAAGGTATGAATAAATAAATGCTTAATGCATTTTATGATCAAAGGAATTTTTATTCAACCTCACATTTTTTTATAAAATGTTACAAATATTTTTATAACTTTTACAAAACATTTTTTTATTTAAAAGAAATATTTTATTCAAATAAATATTTTGAATTCAAATTTTCTACCTAAAAACGGCTAGAAATGTTTCAGAAAACACCTCCCATAGAAAAGACAAAAAAGAGAGCGTCCTGGCCTGGCCGGGCCCCTTAAATATAAGGGCGGTCCCCTTAATTATAAGGGGGCAGACACCCTAATTAAGGGGACCGACCAGACAAAAAGTCTCCCCACTTTGCCTATAAATACTGGACTGTTTACCACTGATTTTCTCACCTTTTGTACTCATTATTTTCTGTCTAAAATCAGTCCACACATCTCCTACAATCCTTTGATCATTTAATCTTAAGCTTTTGTTTCCAAGTGATTCAAGCTTAATTCCTCAAATGCAAGAGAAGAATACTTTTTATCATCAAGTCAAGAAGTGTTATTGTTTAGTTGATGTTGTTGTGAAGTTGTGTTGTATCTTGTAAACATTTGTGCATATTGTAAAGGTGTGTATTGTTGTTGTGTGTAATAGGTAGATTATGGTGATCATTGTAAGTATAGTTAGATCGTGGTGATCTTAGTAAGTAGTGTTAGATTGGTGTGATCGTAGTAGCGTCTAGGTGTAGTGAAGTTGTGAAGCAAAGTGAAGTTGTGAAGCAAAGTGAAGTTGTGAAGTGAAGAGAAGTTGTGAAGTGAAGTGAAGTAATGAATTGTTGTGAAGTAGTGCGGTTAGTATTTTAGTCCTCAAATACAAAAGTTGTGATAGATTGGTTCTATCTATGATTAGAACTTGACATTTGGCTTAGTGTCAGAAATCGGTGTAAGCTTAGTTGTGTACGGTTTTCTCTTAAATATAAGGGCGGTCCCCTTAATTATAAGGGGGCAGACACCCTAATTAAGGGGACCGACCAGACAAAAAGTCTCCCCGGTTTTCCTATAAATACTTGACTATTTACCACTGATTTTCTCACCTTTTGCACTCATTATTTTCTGTCTAAAATCAGTCCACACATCTCCTACAATCCTTTGATCATTTAATCTTAAGCTTTTGTTTCCAAGTGATTCAAGCTTAATTCCTCAAATGCTAATGAGAAGACATCAACCCGCCCCCCATCACTATACTTTTTATCATCAAGTCAAGAAGTGTTATTGTTTAGTTGATGTTGTTGTGAAGTTGTGTTGTATCTTGTAAACATTTGTGCATATTGTAAAGGTGTGTATTATAGTTGGGTGTAATAGGTAGATTGTGGTGATCATTATAAGTATAGTTAGATCGTGGTGATCTTAGTAAGTAGCGTTAGATTGGTGTGATCGTAGTAGCGTCTAGGTGTAGTGAAGTGGTAAAGCAAAGTGTAGTGAAGTTGTGAAGCGTAGTGAAGTTGTGAAGTGAAGAGAAGTAGTGAAGTGAAGAGAATTTGTGTAGTGAAGTGAAGAAGTGAATTATTGTGAAGTAGTGCGGTTAGTATTTTAGTCTTCAAAATTCAAAAGTTGTGTTAGATTAGTTCTAGCTAGGATTAGAATTCGACATTTGGCTTAGTGTCAGAAATCGGTGTAAGCTTAGTTGTGTACGGTTTTCTCCGCCTAAAGGGAGTTTGTTGACATAGTAAAGAGAACTCTCGAGTTTGGTGCTCGAGGAGTGGAGTATGGCGAAGAGATGCTTCATTACCGAACCACTATAAATTCTTGTGTTGTGGTTTGATCTTTCTAACTCTTATCTCTTATCTTTCATATAATTTATTTACTTATTTGTATTATTTATATTATGCACATATTAAGATCATATAAAGTCGAATCTAAGTTTTTATAAATAAACTATACATCAAATAAAAAAAGCGGTAAACTATTCAACCCTCTTCTAGTTTTTCACTATATATATCTCTATCCATTATAATATTTATATATCTTAATATATATATTTTTATATTTATATATATATTATTATTTTTTATATATATATATATATATATAAATAATATATTAGTTATATATATATTTATATTTATGCACCCCTCATATTTAGCGAGTACTTTTGCTTTATATATCTTCTCTCCCTCATGATGATTATGATCCATCGTAAACATCATGGCCATATAAGCTCCAAAATAAACTCTAGGTGAAGAATATTCTTTAAAGTCCATGAAATTGAAGTTGAAATCATAACTTTTTTCTCTTAAAAACCAAACATACTCCCCCAAAATAACCGATAAGCACCCTCAAACCAATAAATTTAATTGTTATCATTCCCGTAAAGAATGAAAAGAACTTTTGACGTTATAAGATTCGTTGAAGATTTCATGCTTGTATAAGGTCGAGATGTTGTTGTATGTCGTAGAAGATGAAATGGAGAATTATCAGAGTAAGAACCATCTTCCACATTAATCATGAAATTTATACATCATAAGCTCATGCTTTGAAAATTTTTTGATGAATGTTATTGGAAAAATATGATCAAATCAATATCTCGGTGATAAGGATGCGGAAATTAGACCATAAAATCCAAAGAAGCATAGATCTCGTGAATGCTAGTGTAAAACAACTATTTAATGATAAAAACAAAGAAATGTCATTTTGTGTTTTCAAAAACAGATTCCGAAGAAACACATAACACCTAGATCACATAGATTACTAGATAACACATATTTGAATCATTAAACAATCATTTTCAAATAGTGACCTACGTTCAGCGTTGGCATGATGTTAGCACTGGTAGGATTTCCATTCAATTATTGTGAATACTTATTGATAGTATCACCCTAGAATGTTCCGGCAATGTCACGAAGACATATAATTATGTATCATTTTGTATTATTGATGATGTTTAATACAAACATACTTTTGTGTCCTAAAGATATTTCATTGAATATCAATTTTGCTCTAGACTTTTGTGCGCTTTTAGTAAGCAAGGACTGGATCAGAATGTCCTTTATTCAATAACAACATTCTCGGAATAAGAAGTCGATAGATTATGCATTAAATCTCTGCGAGAATGAAACAAATACTTTTTTAGAAGTACTTGAGTGGCTAGGAGGGGTTGTGCATTTACATCACTAGGTCCGTGATGTCTATTTTAATACCAAAAATCAACGAATGAAATCCGATAGCATATGAGTTGACCCAGTTTCTATCCTAGTTTAGGAGAAACACCCTTCATATTTTCATATAAGTCTCTCACATTTCAACTTTGACCTTTGTCATTGCTTATCATTTAATTCATCTTCATCAAATTCTTGTCACTTTTGACATCTTTATCATTTTTTGTTCATTCTTTTATCATTCAAAGATTTACCTCTTAAGTACTTGTGGCATTCAAAACATGTTGATTTACACCTCAAACTCCATCTCCTAAACCTAAATTTCCTAAATTGGAAGGAGGACTCCGGGGTAGATCAATTCCATCTCTAGAAGATCATAGGAGTATTTGAGAGTAACTAAATCACGTCGTACAACTCAATCAACATACGCCAAGATAATTCCGTTAGAAAGAATGTTTGTAAACACCATGATGAAAATCTAAAATCGTATCATGAGATTTCGATAAGATCAAGAGAACTTAAAACAAGCACTGTGTCTGTTTTCGTATGCGATGGCATTTCTTTTCTTGCATACTTTTCTCTTTTTCTTTTCATGTGATGTTCTTGCTTGTGAAGCACACGACATATACTTTCATTTTTCAAGTATACGATTTCTCAATTCTCTCTTTCTATGTTTTTCTCCCACAAATCTCTATTTTTATTTTTCATCATTCTCAGTAACAACATATGAAGAAGAAAATTTTGATCTTTGAAAGTTTTCAATCTTTGTAAAGACACTCCTCCTTAACATATGCCGAGAAACATTTTTAACATAAAGCTAAAAACACAAAAATACGGATATGTTAAGATGAAATGTAAACAATTTATCATTTCTTCAAATTTCTGAAAACCTTTCAACAAAATATTAATGGATACCCCCTCCTCGAAAAATATTGTATCTTCGTTAGAAAGTTTATGAGGGAGACCCTCTTTGCACTTCTGAGTCATTTTATTTCTTTAGACACTTAAAAACTTTTAAGCACTTTCACAAAGAGTACATCAATTTGAAGACCTTTTAAGATTAATTTTATCATTAACGTACCACATTTTAAAATTTGAATCGATTGTAACTCATTATCTTAAGATCATTGACTTTTTAGAAAACTTGAGTTTATCTTTTAAGTACCACATAAATATTTTGAAAAATATTTATCCATGACTCAAGTCAAAGAAGACTTCTCTTCTTTTTCAAAGATAAATGCACTGAAACATACACTTTCTTTTCTTTAAAGCACATGCCGTGCACTGAGATGTACACATGCCAACTTTTTAAGCTCGAGTTATAAACTAAAATGATTACAAGCGAACAAATGAAGTTCGGATTTCATACTGAAAATATATGAAAGCCATTATAGAAACCAAAAGTCTTTTAGTATTTTCTATAAAGTTTTGAATAAAGAAAATCTTTTTGTCTTTTGTAAAATTTAAAAAAAAATCTTTTTGAACTTGTTATCGAATTTTATATAGAAGAAAAACTTTTTGTATTTTTCTAAATTTTATATAAAAGAAAATCTTTTTTTATTTCTAAAGTTTATTAACAGAATCATTTCGTGGTAAAGAATTTATGTTTCACGACTCATCATGCTCAATTTCTGAACAAAAAACTTAAATCGAGCTTCAGACAGAGATTTCGTGAATAAATCCGCAAGTTGATATTCAGTACCAACTAAATATAACTCTATCGTTCCTTTTTCAACATGATCCCTGATAAAGTGATACCTCACATCAATGTGTTTTGTCCGAGTGTGATGTACCGTATTGCATGAGATTGCAATAGCACTCTTTGAATCATAGTAAATCGGTACTTTGTCTTAGAAGAATCCATAGTCAATCAATTGAGTACGCATCCATAAATCTTGACAACAGCAGCAAAAAACAACAACATATTCAGATCCGGTTGTAGAGATAGACACGCAGTTCTGCTGTCACACTCCCAAACGGGGCCTAGACGGAATACGTGTCCGAGGGCGTGACGTCATAATATACATCGCACAAGATCAAGTAAACGACCACTATATGAACATTTGATAAAACATAACTCGTTGCTTTGATTAAAACCAAATAAGTCTTACAATATTCTTGACATAAATGAAATAGTTTTAGCGGAAGCTTAAGAATTATGCAGCGGAATCATAACATGTTTTTAAGACAATGAGTAATTAAATTTAAAGATAAACATTCTTGAAAGACACCCATCAATGCATGCAACATCAAATAACACTTCAAGAACAATCCAGCTAAGCACCTGAGAAAACATGCTTAAAACAGTCAACATAATGTTAATGAATTCATAGGTTTGATTTTAGTATTAATAGTGGACCACAAGTTCACAGCACGCATGTGACAGTTATAACAGATACAACTTCACATAAAAAGTATTTACTGTTGCACTAAGCTCATGACACCGAAGCTCAATTTAAGGTAGCATATTATATGCCAAACAAGAAAATAACGACCCTAGAGGTATCTGATCAAGATCACCTAGTGAAATCCGACAAGGTATATATCCGTTTATTCATGTCTCTTGAATCTTGTAAGCGCTACTTACCCAGATAGGGATAATTATTCCCAATAGATCTATTTACAACATTGATGCTCGCTTAACCAATCCATCGGTAAAGAAATTAACGGTTCATAATAGTTTGGGCATTAGTGGTCTATTCGCAACTTAGGCAACACGTAATCAGGAAAAGGTAACGTAAAGTAACTGTGTTCATAGTTTAAAAACAATCAATGTTTCTCACCCTAAAGTAGTAAAGTAAAAATAGTAAAACGTTAGGCTATGAACTCACCGTGAGTTAGTGTAGTGAAGTAGTGAGAAACTAGGAGAATAATCAAACGGTAACGAACGACGGTACACGAACACGACCTAAGAATTATAGGTGTCGGTTTAGAATTGGAATGATAGAGAAATACGGATAATGCATAAGTGTTTACTAAAATACTTCCGTTTAAGTGTCTTTCTAAATAAAACGTTTGTGTCGTATCGTGGTTGTAACGTTTAACTAATAAGGTATATAGTAATACTTAGTATATAATACTATGTTGTAACATTCGAGAAAATATATATACATTTATTGTTCGTTGTTCGGATTCTTACCCATTCCCTTATAAGTTGTTCAAAATCTTCGTACGTAAATGTTTTTCCAATTATTTCCTAAGTGTTAAGATTTTATAAAAATTTCGGCATGACCCGTTCGTGTTTACACGTTTTCTAAAGTCGTAGACTTTATTACATACCACTTTCAAATCACTTTCAATTCACATTTCGCAATTAAATCTATATACTATCAAATCCCTTTTACAAACTAGTCTGAAAAGTCCCTTGGGTCCTTATTGGGCTTTTAGATCCAATAAGCCTAGTTAGATTATTCGTAACGTTTAATGTTCAAAAAGTAAACGTTTAGTATCTAAACTCGTAAAATATCAAATAAGCTATACTTAAGCTTATCCAATAAGCTACATCATGGGTTTCATGCCATGGTGTATTGTCTCATATTGGGCCGTGGCCCGATAAGTAAAATATCAAGATTTAAACTTATCTATTTGGTCCGATAAGCAAATCTTTAACATATAAACACAAGACTTACTAATAAGCTATTAATAAGCTTCCAATAAGCCAAGTCTACACCTAATAAGCCAACCGTGGGATAATAAGCCATAGTTTGGGCTTTTTGTTGGGCCAAAGTCTTATTTAACCATCTTGGGCCCATTAGTTAAGCCCGATAAGCTAAATAAGCATCGAATAAGCTCTCGGTTCATCAATAAGCTATCATAAGCTCTCAATAAGCCAAGAAAAAATAAGCCGAGCCATAGAGCTTATTGATTAAGCCTGTGGCTTTGGGCTTTTGGTGTGGGATGTGGCTAAAAGCCCATTAAGCCTTATTTGGGCTTATTTGTTAAGACAAATAAGCTAGATGCTTTTTCCTTTTAAAATAAGCTAGAAATAAGCCAACAATATATAAGTCGAATCAAAATAAGCCAAACAAACATTTCCTTTTTCTTCTTCCTTTGGGTCGAACACTATTACAAGCCCAATGGTGATACTTTCCTCGTTTGCAAAAACATATCACCCCTTTCCATGGTGATACTTTCAACATAACCTTATCTCCAACTTAAAATTCCAATGACTTATGTCTCCTATCAGCGTAGCTCTTTTGTCTATCACGTGCCGCTTGAATACGTTTCTTGATTTGGATGATCTTTTCCGTAGTTTCATGAATAACCTCTGGGCCAGTAAGCTAAGCATCCCTAATCTCAACCTAATAGACAGGCGATCGACATTTTCGGCCGTATAATGCTTTAAATGGAGCAGCTTTGATACTCGTATGGTAGCTGTTGTTTTACGAGAATTCCACTAACGGTAGGTGTCTATCTCATCCTTTCCTGAAATCAATCACACATGCACGTAGCATGTCCTCTAATATTTAGATAGTTCTCCCACTTTGACCACCCGTCTGTAGATGATAAGTTGTACTCATATCTAATTGAGTACCTAGAGCTTTCTGAAGAGACTGTCAAAATTAAGATGTGAACCTGTCGTCACGATCGAAGATGATCAAAACTGGCACTCCATGCCTCGAGGCTACTTCTTTTAAGTATTGTCTCGTCAATTTCTCCATCGAGTCATCATCCTTCATTGGTAAGAAATGAGCAGATTTGGTGAGGCGGTCGACAATTACCCAAATTATGCCTTGTCCAGTCGATGTCTTTGGTAATTTAGTTACGAAATCCATTGTAATGTTTTCCCACCTCCATACTGGGATCACAGGTTCAACCAATAAACTTGATGGTTTTTGGCATTCGACCTTGACTTTGGCACATGTCAGTCACTTACTGACGTAGGTGGCAATCTCAACTTTCATATTTGGCCACCAATACAGTTTCTTCAAGTCTTGGTACATCTTGTCTGATCCAGGATGAATCGAATACTTTGACTTATGCGACTCGTGCATAATCAAAGTTCTCAAGTCACCAAAACAGGGTATCCAACTTCTATTCTTTAAACACAATGTAGGTGCGGGCCGCTCTTCAGCGAAAGATGTGGATACGTTCTTCTTGCATTTGGCTACTTCGCGCCATCACCAATGTAAACGTCGGACCTCGTCTTGAATTCCAATGGACTTTCACAATTGGAATGCGAATTTTATTGTCATTTGACTTCCCGATCCCTGGATTTCAAACGGTTCTCGATGAAATTAAAGCTTGTCATCAATCTGGATTTCATCAACAAAATAGCTGGGGTTCGATAGAGCAAAAAACTTCTTCACATTGGAAACGTAAAAGTAATATGAAGCCAACTTAGTTTTACTAGCCGAGTTCAAGTTGATATCCACAGTTTCTACTTTAGCAAAGATTCTTAAATCGGTCATTCGGAAAGAGGGTTCAACTGTCAACCGTCCTTTGCCCTACACTGTATCTCACAACCATTTACATCGCGCGGCTACCTTTCAAAATAACTTATCTCCCCAGCTGAACACTTCTAAAGGCTTAGCCTCTTATCAGCGTAGCTCTTTAGTCTTATCAGGCGCTTGATTACGTTTCTTGATTTGAGTTATCTTTTCCGTAGTTTCATGAATAATTTCTGGGCTAGTAAGCATAGTAGCTTTGATACTCGTATGGTAGCTGTTATTGTACGAGAATTCCACCAAAGGTAGGTGTCTATCCCAACCTTTCCCTAAGAAATCACATCACACCATCACGACATCATGTCCTCCAAGTTTGGAATGCTTCTCATAATTCTGCCATCCTGTCTATGGATGATAAGCCGTATCATATCCAAGTTGAGTACCTAGGCTTTGTTTAGCGATTGCCAGAATGAGATGTGAATTACTGCCATCTAGATCACGAGATGATCAAATCAACACTCCATGCTCTAAGAATACTTCTTATAAGTATTGTGTGTGTCAATTTCTCCATCGAAGTGTCTTCCTTCATTGGTCAAAAAATGAGCAGATTTGGTGAGATCGCGTCAACAATTACCCAAATTAATATCTGACCAGACGCATCTTTGGCAACTTAGTGCGCAACAAAATCCAAGTAATGTTTCCACTTCATATTGGGATCATAGGTGTAAACAAACAAACCAACGTGTTTTTGGTATTCGGCCTTGACTTTGGCACAGGTCAGACACTTACTAACATAGGTGGCAATCTCAGCTTTCATATTTGGCCACAAATACAGTTTCTTCAAGTCTTGGTACATCTTGTCCGATCCAAGATAGATCGAATACTATGACTTATGCGACTCATGCATAATTAAGGTTCTCAAGTCACCAAAACAGGGTATCCAACTTCTATTCTTCAAACATAATGTTCCATCGGCACGGGGCTCGAGATTCTTAATCATACCACCCAAATCTTTAGTTCCCTAATTCTGTTCCTTTCTTGCCTCAACCTGAGCATTTAAAATTTGAACGGGAAGGTTCAAACCAATCGTCATAACCAAATCTCGCACTCGTAGTGGCTTAATCCGTTCCTTTCAGCTCAAGGCATCCGCCCACATTCACCTTTCCCATACGATAACAAATTTCATAGTCGTAGTCACTCAACAATTTCAACCATCGGTGTTGTCTCATGTTCAACTCCTTTTGATCAACAATATGTTGTAAACTCTTATGATCAGTGAACAGAACGCACTTCATGCCGTACAAATAATGTCTTTACATTTTAATAGCAAACACCACAACTCCAAGCTCCAAGTCATTTGTAGTGTAATTATTCTCATGAATCTTGAGTTGGTGAGATGCGTAGGCTATGATTTTTTCCTTTTGCATCAACACTGCGCCCAACCCCTTGTGAGAAGCATCACAGTAGACCATGAAGTTTTCACTACCTTCGGGTATAGTGAAGATCGATGCACTACACAATTCTGCTTTAACAGTTGGAATGCAACTTCTGTCTTTTCTGTCCAATCGAACTTCACGCTTCTGAGTCAACTTCATCATAGGTTTGGCAATCTTTGAGAAACTTTCGATAAATCGTCGGTAATAGCCGGCAAGACCTAAAAATTGATGAATTTCTGTCGGAGTCCATGGCAAGCAATCCTTGATGGATCAATTCTTAGTTGGGGTCACGAGATGCCTTCAATATCAATTACGTGACCAAGAAATTATACCTTTAAAAGCCAAAATTCACACTTTGAAAACTTGGCGTACAATTCTTCCTTCTTAAGCAACTCTAAAATTAACTTAAGTTGTTTGCATGATCTTCTCGCCCTGTTGGTAGATCAATTGTCATCGATAAAATATGATTTTCGATTTATACTATGTATGGTTACCACACACGATTCATCAAGTCCTAATGAATATTTCGCTAGTGCGTTTGTCAATCAACAAGGCTTAATGGAATCGTTTGTGGCATAGCAATGTCCTTAATGCGTCTTTAGAATGTCCTCATCACAAAGTCTAAGTGGTGATAACCAGACCTCAAGTCGATCTTCGAGTAAACACTTGATCCTTGCAACAGATCAAATAAGTCATCGATTCTTGAAAGTGGATATCGATTCTTCACAGTCAGCTTGTTTAGTTCACGGTAGTCGATACACATCTGAAAAGAGCCATATTTCTTTTTGACAAACAAGACTGGGGCTCCCCAGGGTGAGGAACTTGGTCTTATAAATCCTTTGTCAGAAAGTTCTTGCAGTTGAGTAGACAGTTCTTGCAGTTCCGACAGTGCTAATCTATACGGGGCTGGTGCCACAGGTGCAGCACCAGGGACCAAGTCAATTTGGAATTCAACTTATCGCGTTGGTGGTAATCTAGGAAGGTCTTCTGGAAAGACCTCCGGAAAGTCCTGTACAGTCGGCACATCCTTAAGTCGCTTCTCCTTCGACTTGTCTTCAGTTTCCTTTTTTGTAACTTGTGCCAGAAAAATTAGACAACCTTTCTTAATATATTTATGAGTTTTAGTGCACGGTATAATGCTCAACTTCGACTCCTTTCCTTTGCCACTTCTATCACTTTAAACTATCAAAACTTCATCCCCATAGGGAATCTGCATAATCTTCTCATCACAAACGATCACCGCATGATGGTTCGCTAACCA
Organism: Tanacetum coccineum; assembly: GCA_026074375.1. NCBI lineage: Eukaryota > Viridiplantae > Streptophyta > Magnoliopsida > Asterales > Asteraceae > Tanacetum > Tanacetum coccineum. The sequence goes on along the minus strand of BQNB010075771.1, from coordinate 10,478 downwards.
ATCCATGCCGATGATGATGTCAAAACTACCAAGTTCTACTGGCATTAGGTCAATATTGAATGGGTGACCTAACAATCTTAACGTACAGCCTCTAAGCACGGTATTGGTAACAACCGTGATTTGAGCAGGTTAGTTTATACCTTTAGAAATGACTAAGTGTTCATTTTGTATGTTTCTTGCGTGCTATGTGTTCTATATGTATGTTGAAGTGGTTTACATATGTGCATGATGTCATTTTAGAAGGTAAATGATTATCATATTTTGTGTGCATATGAGTTTGGTGTTAAGTATTCTATTTGTTCATGTGTGGTGATAATGGAAATGAAAGACGTGTTGCATGCATTGCTACATCAATTCTTGGTGATTAAGTGTTAAGCGTTTATAGGGAATGTGGCAGAAAGGAAGCATGTGAGTGAAATATGGAAGTTTGCAGTAAACATTCCATAAATAGAAAGTGAAATGTGAAATGAAAAGTTATTTTTAGAAAGTCTAGTAGGTGGCGTTTATGTAAAAATGTTTACCCAAATTAGCTTAGGTTTTTTATGAAAATTTAAGGTAATGAAGGTAATTAGTTAATTATTAATAAAATAAAAAAATATAAAATATGTTTACATAAGGGGGCCGATCAGTTTTGGGTTTTCATGGGCTTAGGAAGATTTATTTGTTTTGTCAAATTGTATTTAGAAAATGATAAGAATGCTTTAGGGTTAAATACCATTAAACCTAGTCATTCCCTTCCCTTTCCCCTTCCCTTCTTTTGGTCATTCATATGCAGCCCCAAAACTCTAAGGAAGTCGATTTTCATGATTGATCCAAGAAACCGCAAGAACTTGTTTAGGTGCTAGCATTCAAGGTAAGTGTATTCATCCAAGTTAGATTTATGTATTCATGTAACATAATCATTGATGGATCATTAGGATTTTAGAAATCTGTAATTAATGATGTAATTGATGGGTTTTAAACATTAAAAATCATTTTTAGGGTTTAATTAGGGTTTAGATGTGAATGATTAGGGTTTATCATGTTAAATTCATAACTAGAATTTGATCAGAATTTTAGGTCACCTTGCGGGAGTCATAACTCGGTCATACGGAAAGCTTTTATTGATATTCTTGAGCCTAAAATTAACTGCAGAGAGTCTACTTTCCAACCCTGTTGGTTTCATGAATTAAAAGTCAGTGGAAGTCAGTCAAATAATTTTTACAAGATTCATTGTCAAAACTGTGATTTTGGAACAGATTTGGGTCTCATTTCAGGATGTTAAACCCCCACTTAAAATTCGAATTAAGGTTAGACAAAATACAGAAGTCAAGTTCTATATGTCTATTAACTCCCACGTGAAAATTATCCTTTGAATAGTTGTCTAAGTATGGTTAATAAGTACAAACTTTTTAGTGCGCGTGCATGTCCGAATTGGGACTGTTTTGAAGTTTGATTTTCTTAGGAGTACATGTGCATGTAAATGGATTTTAGGAATCAAGTGGTAGTTATAGAACACATAAAGGAACATAGATGATTTTTGGTATAATTTATAAAGGTCATCAAGTAAGGTTTTTAAGTTAGTCAAGACACACTAAAATTCTGCATTTTTGAATAAATTGTAGTTAACTAATGTAACGTGTTAATGAGGAGGGTAAGGTTGGGCATGGTGTCATGGTGACCTATGATGGTTAATCAAACCCTTAGACATCCATCTTATGAGTGTTACATGGACTTGAGCTTTTAGCTTGGTCGCGTGTAACACGTTTGTGTTTGTATTGTGTAGCTTGTGTTGATATTGTTTGGAAGCTGCTTGTGCATCAGGTGAGTTTCATAGCCCCTCTTTTCTTATGATTTATTGGGGTGGAAATGATGCAAAGTGTTTGGAAATGTTTTGATTACTGTGATAATGTGTTGTCAAAGATGCATGGACTATACGTGACTATTGTATGTTGTGTGCTACATGTTTTGTGATGTGATATTGAGAATTGCGAACTAAGTCAGGGGGATCACCTGCGGGTATCCATGGCCTGTTTAGTGGATGGTACTGTGGCCTAGCGAGCAGGAAGGTTACTTTGGGAGTATCCATGGCCTGGGCTAAGGGGGTAACCACAGGGACCTTGGTACGATATGAGACGTCTTGTGGTCGTTTGCTGGGTATTTGTGTGATTGATTGGATTTGCATGTTAGCCTGTATGATAGTTCATTTATTGTCCTGCAATGTTTTCTTTATTATCACAGTAATTTACAGTTGGATTTGATTATCGTGTCTTAAACCTATGACTCTCACCAACATTATGTTGACGTTTTAAGCATCATTTTCAGGTAATCATCTTGAGGATGTTGAAGTTAGGAATGGTGGCTAGTGAGACCGTAGGCTTGCATGCAGAGTCATTCTCCTAGAGATTTTATTTATGTCATTTGAATTGTTTGACACTTAGATGTTTGTTGATTTTGTTTAGACTTTTGGATTATGTTTCCTTGTGGTATGACTTTGCTATTGTAATGCAAGACTCCTTTATCTTGTGTTGGGTATTGTCATGACACATAGTGTCCCATTTGATTATCATTTTCCTTTAGTTCTCTTTATTGTTGACACCATTGTGTTGTGATGATATCCATGATGTTACGCCTCGTGTTTTTGCCTAAGCAGGGTGTGACATGATTAGTCTTAGACAGTTCATTGTTTGCTTCTTTGAAATGGTTATTTGATGATTCTAAACTTGTATTTTTTGTTTTAAAATCCTTAATTTCACCTTTTAATTTATCAACCAAAGCCTAGTTTGATGATTCCAAAAATTTATTACGGTTTTTGTTGTCATCAATTTCACATTTTAGTTTCTCAATTAAAGAAGCAAGCAAATCACGTTCTTGATCAAGTTCATCAGTATCATCCTGGTCATCTTGTTCTCTATCATAACACATATCCAGTGAGTCAATAGTGATATTGGTGTCACCTTGTTCCTCCAGATATATGTCATTAACATATTCAGGTTGCTCAGGATGTTCATTTTCAATGGCAAACACATTATAGTTATCATTATTGTTTTGTACCTTATGCAATGGCTCAGCATCAAAGATGGGTCCAGAATTATTAGCAGCATCTGGAGAACCCTCTTGAATCTGTGCCATGTACCTTGATCGTCAGATTCATCGTCAGTGTCATCCTTCCAATCCGCTTGCTCTGCATTCAACTGAACTCCGGCTTCCTCTTGCTTACACAATAACATCTTCTCCTTGTGATAAGCTGCATCATTTGCTCGTTTTGGTTTCTGACATTCCCTTGATACATGCCCATATTCCTTGCAATTATAACACTGAATCCCAAACTTTTACACAACCGGAGTACCTACATTTTCCCTAGCCCCAGCAACATTAACTACCCTCTGATTTTCATACCCAGTTCCTCTGTTGATTCTTAGAGAATTATCTTGATTAACTCTACTAGTGTTTGATGAAGTTCAAAGGTTGTTGTTGGTTGGTTTGTAGATTTTCTTGAACGAGAGAGAAATTAAAGCCATTAGTTTATCAATCTCCTTTTCCTTTGACATTTCATCATCGTCAGTAATCATGGCAGGTTCTTGATCATAAATAGGAGCAGAAGAGTTGACAATTGCTTTTCCTCTGTTTCTGGTAGCTTGTTGTAATCTGGTTGAGGAATTTTGAGTGTAGTGATTAGGATGGTTTTGAGGATGGTAAGCTGGTTGTTGTTGAGCAACAAGTGCAAGTGGATTAGCAATACGTGCTAGTCTTTCAGCTCTTATCTCGTTGACTTCATTCTGATGTTGCTTCAGGATGTCGTAAAGTTTGTGATCAGCTCTTGACTCTCCTTAACAAGTATCACAAACCTTTGCCATTCTGGTTGTAATTGAAGTAAGAACTGAACATTCACTTAATGATTTGTAACATCACACTGATTCCTGACAAGCTCATTCATCATCTTATAGAACCTTGAGTAATACGATTCTAGTGATTCATCATCCCGTGATGCGACTTTTCCAAACTCCCAATACAAATTGGTTTCAAGATCTTGAACATTGATTGATTCACCTTGTTTCAACCTTTCAATGGCTTTACACATTTCACATGCATTAGGGCAAGCATCAACTGTGGAGTAGATATCGTTATCTATTCCTATGAGAATGATCTAAACGGCTTCAGCTTCAGCATTCAGTTGATCCCGTATATCTTGTGAAACATTCTTATAGTTCTCCATATACCCTTCTGTAGTTGTTTCTATAACACCCTGTGTTTTAGGGTCGTTGACGTCGTCAATAAATCCACAATGTATCTTTTGTATTGTATGTGTTGCTTTTAAATCGTAAACATTAAGTTAAATCGCGTAAGCTAAAAATGATCAGTTAACGTAAACGGGCATCAAGTAATTAAATGTTTACGTCAAGCAAGTGTTAAGTAATTATTATGAGAATAATTATTAACATTGCACAAGTTATTTTTATCGGATACGTAAAAGTGTTTACGTTTCACGATAAATGACAATTAGGTATTCTCGAAACCGTAAGAATTAATCTACGTTTCAACAAATACCTATGTTTATATTCAATGATCAAATTTAATAAAACTTTACCCATATGCATATATATATATACACGTCCCATATATATATACAAGGCAACCAAGACTTTACAAATTTGAAGTATACACTTTACATTACTTTTAACTCTTATCAATACAAGTATACATATAAATTACCAAGAAAAGAAAAGAGCTAGTAGACAAGTTCCTTAAAATAATGGGATGATTCCTAATTGAGGAAACAAGAAAACACAAACCATTAAGGAGGGTCCAAGACTAGTGATTTGACCACTAGTCTCCTTAAGACCCTCATCTTGTTCCCCCATGGTTCCAACGTCCAAAATCCCTCCCCCCTTGAAAGTTGGTCAAAGAAAACTATCCTAAAACCACCTTTAATAAGTATACATCACATGCATGCATTGAGATAACACTTACACACTCTCAAGACTTAACAAAAATTCAATTCTATCTCTCTTTCTCTCAACCAAAACCCAGGCTCAAACTACAACCACAAGAACAAACCATACAATTTTGTTATACAACTCATACAAGATTTCATACACTATATCTAAGATACCTCAAGATGTTTTAAGGGTTTGATTAAACCTTTAAAAGGATTGAAGCAAGAAAGGAAGGATTAGGGTTTTCAAACTAATTTAGGGTTTGTAAACTTGCAAGCTTAGGTTTAAAGTCTAAACAAGGGTTTAGGACATATTTCTCATCATCATACATCAATATAAGGTTATCCAAAAACCTTTATGTATTTACTTTTATCATTTTTATGAGTATATATGTTCTATATAGCTAAATCACCATTAGGATGCTTTTAAATATGTAAAAAGGGTTTTTACTTGTTGTCATTGTTTTGTACACTTTTACATAAGATATGTTGTAGTTAACATCATGTTAAAATGGATACATAAGTGTTTTACACTCTTGGTTAAGCATAAAAAGTATATGTACAAGATTAGGGTTTTTAAGGTTTATTTAAAAAGCTACAAGTAAAAGTGTTGTAAATAACTTACTAATCTTGTTAATATTGTTATCATGGACTTGTGTGGACAAAATATGGACTATGGACCTTATTATATGTATCATTTATGATAAATAAGGCTATGAAGACTTGTGGTAATTTTATAAAGTGGAAAAGTATGTAAACTTAGTTTATGTAATTAAGTATATAAAAGATTATATAAGGGCTGTTTTGGCACAAAATCCAAGGCATGGATTTTATGTTTGATAAAAATAGTACTTCTCGTGACGACTCTGAATATGTAAAGAACTCGAAAAACAGACTTATAACAAAAAAGATACGACTATAACAAGTTTACAATAATTAATACTTTTATAAAAATAATTTTATAAAAAGTTACTGTTCATCAGGATACTTTATTTTTGAAAAACATCATAAATAAATAGAACGTTTAATTACGAGAATGTGCTCGAAAGAATCGCTAAAAACGGAGCTATAACGAATAAACTACGACGCTTACAATAATTTAAGTTTATAAAAGTAATTTTATAAACTATGAACAGTAAAAGTTACTATTCATCTGCAGACCCAACTTTATAAAATATGATATATCTTTCAATAACAGAGACGTGCTCGAAGGAATCGGGATTAAAACGTATAAGTTATTACATTTACGAGTTTACGCTAATTAAAACATAAAAATAAGTTTATAGCTGTTATGAACAGCAAAAAAAATATTCACCACAGAATGTTGAAAACTTAAAAACGTAATATTTTGATCACTCGTCTTAATACGAAAGCGTGGACGTAAGAAACGCGAGAAACAGATTTAAAACGATAAAGTTAGGTCATTTTTGCTAAAGGCGTATTTATTAACGTTTTTACTTTATAAATATGATTTCACGAAAACAATTAGACGGTGATGTAGCTATATAGAATTATATGTGGTTATCAAAATACTATATTACTGGGGAGTTTCATAATGAGGCCTCTTCGGGGTGGCGTATCGACGAGTTGTTAGATTTACGATTTAAAGTATCCTAGCTCCTCATACGTCACTACACGACCTCTTAATTATGATAGCCCGAACGATAGTATGATGTAACTAATATAGGATTATATATGATGTAGTCAATCAAAGTACTTGGTACTTATACAACCTATAAATATATAGGTTGCATCCGGACGATTTAGTAACGCGTTTTCACTTGTGAAGTATATTATCGAATCACTCACTAGAGGTGAGTTCATAGCCCCACTTTTTACAGTTTTACTGATTTACAAGTTTTGGGGTGGAAAATGCTTTGTTTTATAAATTGGACGCAAGTGGTTGTTTTATATTGATTACATGTTTGCCTAAGTAGCGATAACCCAGTTGAGCCCATTATCATGAACTGTCAGTTACTGGATTGTGAGCGCGAATGTTGTGAATAGATCTATTGGGATTGACATCCCCGTTCGGGTGATTAGCTATCACTGGGAAAACGAACGTATACCATGTCGAAC